>VALG01006453.1:0-16320 GCA_009835305.1 Ipomoea purpurea
GTGGTGGCTAAAGCGACGGCCCTCCAGCTCGGCGACGACTCACGGCTTGCCGCCCCATCTCCGAGACTCGCCTTCACAGTGCGTCACCCTCCTCTCTTCTCTGATGAAACCCCACCAGAGCGAGGGCCGAGAATCCATCGTCGTGACCAGCGCATCACGACGCAACCCGCGCATCGCCAAAGTTGCCGATCGGCATCTCGCTTGGCGCGATTGATCTCCAGGTCGATCAGCATGAGACTGCTCCCATATCTGCCCTGTAGAAGATCCCAAAGATCATCAGGCTCAAATCACCTCTTCGTTTTCCAAATCCCCGCCAAACGGAGGCGAGGATTTTCGCGGCCTTTTCGTTCGATCTACGCACGCCTCCTTCGCACCAGGCTATGGCTTCGACCTTCTCGCGTCTTCCCAGCCCCGCATCAACAGCAGACACCCTCGTTGACCGGTGGGAACAATCGACGTCTTCGCAAAAATAGTCGAAGGACCTACACTGCCGGCGTTGATTCTGGCCTCCCTCGTCCATCTGAGCTCCCGGCGACCCCCACCACAAGGTCTCTGGTCCCCCTCCAAGAAGGTCTGGAAGACCGTCGCGAGTTTGGTGAAAAGGCTGCCGTGCGGCAAAAGAGCGGAGGACCGATTTTTCGCCGGCGTAATCCACCGGCCTCCGTTCACTCCATCTGAGCCTCGCGATCATTCCCCTGAGACCTGGATGTAACCGCCACCTGAGAGGGTAGACCAACAGAGCCATGGATGACCGGCGACGAAACCAAAGAAAAGGTGCGCGATCGGAATTCTCCCGCCAACTGTCCGAATTCAGTGAATAAATCATCTTCCCCTGGCTTGACGAAGCCTTTGGAAGGCCCATGAGAGTAAAGCCCTCTGCAAGCACCTGAATCGCCTCCTTAGACAGTACGTAGCCATGAGAAGAGTAGAACTTGCGTATGTTCTCGAAGCTCGCGTTCCAACCTAAATCGATGGAGATGGGTCTCGATTCACCATCAACTTGTTCAAGAAAAAATCCAATAAAGAGAAGAAGACTTCACCGATTCCAGATCGCCGGAGAAGAGACACAACAGCAAAAAGGAATCCGGTCGGAGTTATTGCGGCGAAAAAAATCGATTTTTTTTCTCTCCTTTCGCCAGAGCAAAAATTCGGGAGAAGGTGAGTGGAGTTGTGGGTTTAGGGTTTAGGTTTAGGGTTTAGGGTTTAGGTTAGGGTTTAGTTTTTTTTTTTTTTTTTTTTTTCAAACTTTGAACCTTCATTCCACCAATCAAAGAGGCACAAGGCCTTACATCATACGCCATTGGCCCTAAAGTGACCAATGGCTCACCACTACAACTCCAAGGACCATAAATGGTCTAAACTACCACAAAAGGACCATAAAGGCCTAACTACTACAAAGGACCAAAAAATGGTCTAAATTACAAAGGACAAAGTAGTCTCCCAAACATAAGGGCCAATTGGCCTAGCAAAGCCAAAGGCTAAAAAGCCTAGAATAAAGCACCAAGTCAGAAGCCACACACATGGAATATCATTTTCCATAGTGGAATCAATTCCATGGTATTATTAAGCTCCACTTTCTAAGCTTTGCTTACCTAATGCACCACACCATACTTGAGGACCACCCAATTAGGTGCACCTCCCTTATTCCCCCATTCTTCCCTTTGCTCGTCACCATAAGGAACCATGTAGCATCATACGCCCTATCCCAATAGACCAACCCGCAAGCATATCAATCAATCAAATTGCCCCCGGCCATCATTATCAATCGGACTATGAGCCCCACGGCCCAACTCTCTCCCGGCCCAAGTCTCATCTTCATCCGGCCCAATGTCAAAGGTCCACCAATTTAGGTGGACCTTTCCTTATTCCTCCAATATGTCTCACCATCGACCTCCCCAAGCAGCCTCATTCGGATTACCAACACCACAGGCCCAATCGGACTGCCACTTTAGAGGCCCAAACTGTCATATACACGGCCATCCTCTTAGCTTCGGCCAAAATTCCAATCTATGCTTATCAATCCAGCTGGCCATATTATTTCATCACACATCACAACATTCCAGACTGCAAGGCCAATTTTCGGCCCATGACCTCCGCCACCTGCCAGCCCAATAAACCAGGCCCAATTCAGCTTAATTAAATCCAGGCCCATCCAGCCTGGCCCATTCTCCTCGCCCAGGCCCAAATCATTTATTCATATCCATGCAGACCATCAGCCATCCTTACTTGATCCTCTTCTTGATTAATGCCAAATTCCCAGGCCCAAACTCTTATGCTTCTCCAGACCAGGATGCTTCATCAGATTTTCCAGACCCATTCGGTCACTCCTAAGCAAGCCATGGTCCACCCAGTTAGGTGGACCCTTCCTTATTCCTCCAACATCCGCATTCAAACTCAGCCCCTCCAAGACCCTTAAATAATGGCCATAATCTCATCAACAAGCACCAACATAGCTCATTCAACCATCTCTATTTCCTTTAAATTCCAGCCAGTCCCATATGGTTCCATTACACCCCAGATCAAGTCAAAAGACCACCTGGTCCCTTCCTTATTCCTCCATCATCTCACATAAGCTCAATCTGCCCAGCTGCAAGGCCCTTAATCTGCCCAGCTGCAAAATGAGGCCTCATTTTCCAGAATAGAATAGCCCTGAGACTACCTCATCTACCGGGGCAGCAAAAACAATTCTAGGCTACCAGAGCTATCATTTCCAACCCAAGAATCCAGCCACTGGCCAGTAGCCACCCTCCACAGAAAGCTTCAGGCTGCTACTGCTCTTATAACCAACATGATGGCAAAATAAATCTCTGCCCAGCACTCTCAATTATGAGACTTTGGTCCACCCAACTTGGTGGACCAACCTTATGCCTCCCAACCAAGCTCCTTGGTACATGGAATCCTCAACAAGGGACATCATCTCCCTGGATGGGATCAACTGCAACTCCCCTTCACTCTAGAGTCTAAGAAATTACAGCAGGTCCACTTCTGCCCCTTCTCTGCCCAGCTAATTTCCTAGACCAACCTGCCAGCTTACAACTCTTGCCTCCAGAGAATTCCAAAGCATGAACCATCATTTTCCATGGTGGAATCTGACTCATGGCAATCATAGCCTTCCACTTTAAAAAGCTTTAGGCTGTTATTGCAAGGGATTTCCAGCAAGCATCATACTCTTAAGGCATCAAGCATTTCAAATTCTTCCATATCCCTCCTGTTTCTGATTTCCTAGTCTTACCTATAGCTGCCTTCTGCAAGACACAGCACAATTCCTTCCACTTTCTCCTCACATGGCCCATCATTTCTCATTGCAAGATCAATGCCATGGCTACCCTAGAGCTCCACTTCGAAAGCTTTGCAATGGATAGCAGAAAACTCAGATCCAGTTCTCTCTGCAGGTTCTGTAGTCCCATTTCTGACTGTCTCCATCAAACTCTGCCAAACCATTGCTTCTCACTCAAGCTGCAGGCTGCCTTCACATGAGAAATCATCTCCCAGATTAAGATCAATCCCATGGGACCTAGTCCTCCACTTTACAAGCTTCAGACTAGGCTCCAGGCAATTTTCCCCCTAGAAAATTCTGCTGTGCAAGCTTCCTCTCTACTGACCATCTGCTTCCTATTCTGCCTGCATCATATTCTTCCAGGCCAGATCTGAGGTCTACCCAGCTTGGTAGACCCTCCTTATCCTCCATAACCCCAAGAGGTTCACCACACAGTGAACCCTCCTTATTCCCCCAACCTGCAGGCCAAGTAAAATTCCCAAGATAGGTTCCAGCCATTTTACCTGAGCCCTTCTCAGCTCCTTAGCCCTGAGAACTCCTCCAAGACCAGCTCAGCAGCCATCCTGTTCCAGGCCAGTTCAGCCTTCTTCCTGAGACCTTTCACCAAGCTAGACCACTTTGTCAGTGGCCCTCCTTATGCTTCTACCTGCTAATTACAAGCCACCTTCTTGTCAGATTGGTGCACAGCCTCATGCAGTCTCATTTCTCATGGTGAGATCCACTACATGGCAGAATCAACCTCCACCTTAGGCTTCAGTTCAATTCTGCAAAGGCTCTCCTGTACTGCTAAAAGCTATCAGATTCCCTCACTTCCCTCCTCCTCCTCCATAGTTTTAACTCTAGTTCACATGGGAGCTCTCTGCCAAAGTTCTTCAACTTACTCAAATACAAGGCCTTGGTTTTCCACAATCTCTTCCTTTCTCCTTTCAAACTCTTGCATCCCATCTCTTTCTTTAACTTTCCAATGGTGCAGATATTTCCAGCTTAGCTTCTTCCCAAACCTCTTCTTGACTACAAAGGCCTATGGCTCTAGATGAGCCTGTGCTTTCAATTGAGTGTGATGGGCTTCCATCTTCCCCAGCAGTCTTCTTTACCCTTCATTGGGCAGCCCAGCATTTCCACCAAACTTCTAAATTTACCATGAGTGTTTGCCAATTTTCCCAAAAAGATTTCATTAGCTCTTTGAACCAATTCTGCCTCCTTTTCCAGGAATCTCTCTTTTCCCAATTCCACATGAGCATGCTTAAAGAATTGCAACACCTCATTTTTAGCCTCCTCAATGACCTCCACTTCCTCCTTGCTCCCCCCTCTTTTATCTTTTCCATCCAGACCTCAAGCTCCATTAAAGCCTCAGAAAAATCAGAAGAGTCCTGCAGTTCACCTTTCTCTTCATTCAAGCTCTCACCCCTTCTTTTATTCTCAGCTCTTCTAGCCATGCTTAGCTTCCTTTTTCCCTTCTAATCTGATTTTTTGTTAACCCCTTGCTCTGCCCAGAGGATCCCCTACTTCCAGATCTCTCTGTAGTTTCTCTGCTATCCTCTTCAGCTTTCACATTTCCAGAACCAGCCCCATTGTGCTCCTCTTCTTCAACTAGATCAGCCCACCTTGGAGCTCTTTGGTCCTCCTCCTTTAACACTTTTTCTGCTATTTCATTTGCTAGGCCTGTGGCAGCTTCAACAGCTATTTCTTCAGCTAGGGAGGCAATTTTTACCTCCACATCCTCTTCTAGACGCTTTACAGGATCCCCAGGTAACTTCTGACCTCCCTCACAGGCCTCCTTATGCTTTGGAGCTTGATGTTTCACTCTCCACACCTCCTGTTCAGCCAACACTGTTGGACCTTCCTTACTCCTCCCGTTTTCTTGAGCATTTCGTCGAGCACCTTCCTTGCATCCTTTCCCTTCTTCTAAAGGCCCCTCAACACAGCAAGCATCCACTCGAGGGCCATGGGTTTCTTTCTCCTGGGCATTCTGTCGAACACTTGCTAGGCTTTCCAGATTTATCTTGCCTTCCTTTCCCGGCTGTCTCATATTCAGCTCCCCATCTTTTTTCCGCCGGCAAGAAGCCGGTCTGTGGCCAAACCGACCACATTCCACACAATACTCCGGCAATTTATCCACCTCAATCCTTTGCCAAAAACCATTCACCACCCCATCTTCTCCAACAAACTCAATCCAGATTCTATCTATCCATGGTTTCGACGCATTAACCTCCAATCTTAGTTTAGCCACACTCGGCCTGGACTTCCTCACAGTTGCGGCATCCAGAGACACCACTCGCCCAATCGGGGCACAGACTTTCAATAGAGCATCAAAGCTAAATAAATGGATTGGTAGGAAAGGCAATTGAATCCATACCAGTGTCCAAGGGGAGTCTCTGTTATTTCGTTGCTCTGGTGACCATCTAGACAGCCATAGCTTACTGCCTGCTACCGTGAGTTGGCTCCGGAGCCATACGCGCTTGCACTCCTCTTCCGATGAAAATCTCAGGAGTACGCATCGTCTATCAAGTGAGCCAACCTGCAAGTCTCCTTCCAGTCGCAACATCTCTCGCATCTCCTCTCGTAGACGGTCTAATGGAGGCCGTTCCTTTACAAATCGCCCTACCAAGCAGATATTCTCCTCTGCCTTTGCCAATCTCATCCATTCCGATTGCGAGAACCTCACCCCTGGGTGCCTATCAAGGTCAACACCGCTTCGATCGTTGTCCCTCCAATTTTGACCGCAATTTTGACCGCCAACTTCCGGGTACAACTCAGTGATTAGTCTCTCTTCTGGCGTGCGATCGTAATTCTGATCAGTGATTTGAGGTCGGCGAGTTCCAGTGAGCGGTGATTCATGACTGGACAAAAATTTTCCGCGACACTCGGTCGCCGGAAACCCGCTCTGCCTACGCGCCGGCCGACACGGCCGGCGCGTCGCCGGCACCGCCTCCGACCTCCAGTCTGCCTCCGGACTAAACAGATCCGCCCAATATCGTAGTGGCAGCAAAATTGTTTATTATGTATGTGGAATAAATGAGTATATATATGTGATAGTTGTTCATTAATTTGGGCATTTGGAATTTTGTGTGTTTTGGTATTTTAGAGAGATGAGGGTAAGTCTAGAGAGAAGAGAAGCCATTTCTCCCTAGAGAGAGAAGTATGAGAGAGAAAATTATTTTGGGCAATATGAGATGGGTTTTATTGGGTTTTAGGGTTTAGGTGGTTTTTTTTTTTTTTTTTTTTTTTAAAGTTTTATTTATATAGAATGGCCGATTAGCCTATATACAAAAGTCACCATTAGATATGGATTTAGGCCCCACATGGCCTAATCCTATCTAATAGTAGAAAAAAAAGATTTACATAAAGAGGCCTCCATGGGTCTCTAATATATGTGCATGCCCTAAGTCCTATGCTAAGGCTATCACTAACTAATACGTAGGTGGGAATATGATCAAACCAAATAGATAAGACTGAGACCTGCTCGCAAACCAAAACCAAACTGCTCCCACAACCCATCCCTGTACCGTCACAAAGCTCAAATAGCGAGGATAATGCCTTCGCGTGTCCATGGGCCCCTCCCGTCAGCCAGTTGGCCACTACAGCGACTACACAACCCATAGATGCCGCCTACGCCGGCGTTCTGCATCCTACAATTGTATACACCTCCCAGAGCGGCTATTGACTGCCTTGTACGAAACAGGCATGCCATATCTATTACAGACCTAGATAATTATATACGACTCCAGGTTAAGTTCCAAGGATATACACTAACAAATGGCTACGCAGGCTTAGCTCAAGATACAAAGCATTCAGTGGTCTGACGCAAGGCTAAGTACATAAGGTACACAGGTATGATCCCCAGGGCCAAAAAATCGCATCCAACGGGCAATGCGTATGGCGCCAAATAGGCAGAACTCCGATAGCTACCAGCTACGAATCCAGAACCAAGACCCTATACGGGTATAGCCTACTATGGGCCACCGCAGCAACTGGACTACGCTAATCGGATTTGAAAAACACTACTCCTGTTGTTCTTATTCTCGTCATTCGGGCTACGATGCAGATTTTATTACACCAACACTTATATGCATTATATGCAATAACACAGACATAAAATAGATAATGACTTGGATCATTTCCAATAAGACTCGGGCTGCAAAAACGAAACATAACAGGCCCAAGATCCAGCACTTCATGCCTCCGAGTGCGCCCAATAAATTATACAGATACTGCACATATATAAGAAAAACATATTATTTTTTTTTTTTTTTTATAATATTTTTTTATAATATATTGTATAAATTCAGCCCTGTCTATGATTCTTCCTATATAGTATATATTATTATTTCTCTCGTGGTGTAGTGTTAGGGTTATGGTAGGTGGTTTTTTTTTTTCTTTTTTTTTTTTAGAGTATAGGCATTATATAAAAGTATGGCCCCCGTGGGCTATCTATACATATCTTGCCTATAATATAGTCCCAATATTAGCCAACACTAACACAAGACAAACAGCTATTAGAAAGAAAGCAAAGTCTAAAAACCCACTAAGGGACAGCGGCAGCTGCTCAAAGATGTAAAGCAAGTATACCCAGCTGCCCCTCCGGCGGCCCATCCCCAGGGGCGGGGGGGGGGCGGGCGGGGAGGGGGGCGGGAGAGTAATCGGCGGAGACAAACGACGAGAGACCAACCATCGCTCGCCTGTCACGACAAGAAAACGGCCTCCCTGTCCAACCTGCAGCGCGAATACAGTCCAACCCGAGGCTGCCAACTCTGACCCCCACAACTCCCCCCGGGGATAGGCGTATTGGCTGCCCCTGTTAAAAGCAGGCAATACACCAACCCAATCAGCCTCCCGGAACCTCCCAGTCACCATTAACATACCGGCCAGCACAGGCCCCAGAGATAAGCAAAGTAAAGAAAAAGGCACCAATAGCATCAAACCCCGGTCAGCACCAGCACGAACGCAGAACGCAACCTAAGGATTTGAGCTATATACGTGCGCCAGACAGCGCAAGGCCTGGACTAAGCCAACGGATTTGACCAAGCACCTACCCGGCCCCCAGTTCAGCCGGGGCCAGGATCAATTTCTTAAGCCGGGGCATGAAGCCCAAGCGTTGAGCCTGGTCTATCTTCAAGAGAACACTGCAAAGGCGAACCCGAAAAAAAGCCTGTAACCAGCTATATGCCTCGGAGGCCAAAGAAACAAACCTGGCAAAAGGAAAACAAGATAGAACGAAGAGCAACGTCTGTTTCCCCGACCCGGCTATTTCGCTTCCTTTCACATCGCGTGAGTGTATAGGCATAAAAAGGCCTGACGCGAACCAAACAGCAACCCCCCCAAAACGAAACTCCGTCCCCTCCGGAGTCCAAAGAGAACTCGCCACGTATTGGCCAGCAGCAAGCCTGACCAGGTCAACGGAATTTGACCGATCCTCGCCTGGTGCACCGTTTCAGGCCCCAGACTAGCGGTGCCTGTTGTACGCAACCACCTCCACGTTGAGGCTCAGTCCCGACTAGGCAGCGGACTTCAATAGCCCTCCAAGTCCCGTCCCCCCCGGAATCGCAAGAGGGACTCGGCTAACTATTGGCCAGCGCAGGCAAGCCTGACCAGGTCAAGGAGCTTCGACGATCCTGCTGGTGGGCACCGTTCAGCCAGACTAGCGGTGAGCGCCGTGTTGTTACGCCAAACCTCACGCTGAGGCTCAGTCCTGTCTACGCAAACTTCCATAACCTCCAGTCCCGTTCCCCCCCGGAATCCAGGAGGGGACCCGGCCCTCACTATTTGGCGCAGCAGCAAGCCCCTGACCCAGGTCAACGGATTTGATAGTCCTGCCCTGGTGGCACCCGTTCAGCCAGACTAGGGTCCAATGTTGTAACCGCCAAACACCCTTACGTTGAGGCTCAGTCCCGACTAGCCGGGCATCATAGCCTCCAGGAACCTCACACTCTCTGTTTTTAACTCAGCTCCGCTCTTTCTTTTCTTACCAACCCTCATTTTACCACTCAGATTCTTTTGAACACTCCAATTCTTTTCCACTCATATCTTTTGATTTTTCTTCTTTCTTTTATCTTTCTTCTTTCTCTTTTTCCTCTTTTTCTTATCTTTCCTTCTTTTTCTTTTTTTCCTCTCTTTTTCATCTCTTTTTTCCTTTTTTCTTTTTTCTTCTTTTTTCCCAGAAACCAAACATAAAGCACAAGATACAAGCAGATCAGAATCACGGGGGATCATCTATCTCAAAGAACACATAGGGGATGTCATCGTGTATCAACAACGAGCGTACCCTAGGGTGGCAGATCATTAAGGTCCGAAAAATGGCTCGCCCGGGCTTATCAACCCAACCCACGTCATCTGAGTGTTCGTCGCAGCGAATGGCCTGAAGACGCCGACACAAGACAGCCAGAAACGTACTCCACAAGAACAGCAGGAAACGCGAAGCCTGCCAACGTCGTCCGAGGAAACCACGGCGGGCGAAGGCAAGATCAACATAACTACACAGCTCCGCCCAACGGTGGACCTCCCATAACAATCTCCGTATATACCCCCGGCCAGGCAGCCAATTCCAGACACGAGAAACAGGGAACCCCGGAACCATGGCCCGAGCGTGCTCCCCGCGCCCAGCACCAAGGCAACGCCCATAACCGAGAAGCCACCAACCCTGCCTGATTTGCGCACCAGCGCCGGCGGCCACCCCACCTGCTGCCGGAAAGAGATTTAGGTCTCACTCTTTAGAAGCCCCAGCAGCCGGGAAGCCCGACCAACCTGACCGTCCTAACGAACTCGCCTCGGCACGTGTGCCTCCAGGTATGCCACAAAATCGTCCTCGCGTTAGGGTAGGATATGCTGGGCATAAGGCAGGCCCACCGCCTAAACAGACATTACCGCCCAACCCCCTTGTGCGACCCCCGGATGCATCACTCGCCGGCAATGCTAGGGTATCCCCGTCCATGCATACACCCCATCTACGGTGTTTTCCAGCATGCTCCCCACAAGATCATACGGGCAACCTGTAACAGCCAAACGGAAAACAAAGGGTTACGCGCCCTGCCCGCGGCCGAGGTCGCAATAAATGTCCTACGAGACTCCCGATGTCGCGACTGGAAGGCCGAGGGACCCAAAACATTATATCCAAACAGATCCTGCTGTTTCCCCCTGAATAACAATATGTGATCAATCAGACTCGGGAAAGCAGGGGCCTGGAAACCACACAACCACCTTCGAAACAATCATATGACCGAAAACGAGAGCAGGATGTCATCCGTGGGAAAGCCGCCCTCGGAACAACTCTCCAGCAGCGAAGACAGCCTTAATGGGCAGCGTGTTTTGGCGGGCCAAACACTTTAGCTACAGAGAGGGTCCGGTGCAGTGGGCCAGATGAGGCAGCAACCTTAAGGAACAGGCCTTCGCAAGAGGAATAAGCAAAACATACCACTCAAGCGCAGCCACGGTCCACAGTGGGATGTCACGCGGCGCCCCTGCCATTCGGGAACCAAGTCCACATTAATCCCTGCATAAGCCAGTCAATCAATGGCCTGTCGAAATGCAAGCCCACCATCTCGCACATCAGTCGCAACAGTAACTCCCCGGGAGTAAGAACCCCCCCGAGAAGTGGGCCAAACAGTTCCGCCGAGGGGCCCAAACCGACCAGTTTTGTCGCCACCCTAGAAATTATAAGGAACCGGCTTTAGGAACAACCGACGCCAAGTCAGGACCCTCGACCCCTCAGATCACGACCGTCAACATCCGCTTCCAGGTTGTGGAATCCAGTAGGTGCTGGACCAAACCCTTAGCAACCCGGGTGCACACCGACTGGGCAATACTTGGCCTCCATGGAAATCTGACCACAGTGTTATTGATCTGTCGGAAATTCCACCACAATTTCGGCAACCTGGCCCGCTCCTAACCATGAGATCCAACGTCCAGGAAAACGCGACCCCCCCTCCTTTTTGGGACGGGACAGCGTTTTCCACGAGCTCCAGTGATACCGGGCGCCCCCCGACTGTTTCCAAGAAGAAACTCGCATAACACCTTTCCACCAGGTCCCTGATTAACCTACCTGGCTTAGGGGGCCGCACCAGGCCCCGAGAAGAGGTGGGCAAAGGAAAATGGCCCTGTAGGAGCCGGAGAAAATCAAGAATTTGCGCCTTCCGCGCTTTCGATAACACCCTCCCGTGCCAAACTTAAGCAAGTTTAGCCTTGACTTTATCCACCCAACGGAGGCAAAAATGAGATACCACCTTCTTACGACCAAGACTATACAGGGGCAACCAAATAGCAGGTAAATCGGAAACTGGCTTATGGGCACACAACCCGTTGGCCCTGCGATACTGTCAACTCTCACCTGCCGGAGTACGAGGATTGCAGCATAAAATGCACTCTTCCGTGAAAGTTCACCCCAACTACCGAAATCTCCCTCGTCCTTTCCAAAAAGCACAAATTAGCGCCCGCCCGCCCCCTGCCTTGAATTGGGCTCCCCAACCTGGCTGTACCTCCTGAATTAATAATCACGTCCATCGCGTAAGCCAGGTGAGTGGTATATGCGGTGTCCCCCGGCGGCTGCGGTGAACCTGGTACAGCGGTTACCGAGATCGTAGGACGGCCTCTCGGGCAAGGAATGAACAGATAAAACCTCGCGCTGCAATCACACAAACAAGGTCGGCGACGAGGTATCCCACTGCCTGAGGCCCCCGTGTGGAAGTGAAAAACCCCTCCCTTAACAACGCCCATGTTACGCAATCAGGCGGAGTACCAAACATTGCGACACAGCCGCGAAACACCCATAATTAACGTCCAAACCTGACGTGAGAACCCAGCGGCCGCATCACCCCCGAAGTCAGGGAAGGAACCCACCGAGACCGCGATCCGACTATGGCCTTTCAAGGCCCCATTCATCCGAACGCTTCCAGCAAAAACGTTATGTCCCGGTTTCTCGCAAGCTCAACGCGTGGCCAGCATCTCACGACGGCAAGCAAAACATTGTCCGTGGATGGACCGACCCAGCTACGAACGCCACCGGCCTGCTTTCGCGGGGAACAACACTTCGGGCCAAAAACCGTAGCCAGTGCCCGACCACCAAGCCGATTAAGGCTTCCTGTGACCAACTTGCTGGCGTGAAATGCACCAAACTGATCAGCCTATAATCCGCAAGGAGGTGCTCTGGCTCGCTTCCTTCGGGACAGGAGCGGACGATGGATGTGTGCGCTGAGTAGCCCCCGGGTGAGATTCCTGTGCGCTGCAAAATAACTTCCCGAACATCTGATAACATCACCCTGGCTGAATGATATCCCAAAAGGCCTTATAAAAGGCCCCCCGGAAACCATCGGCCTGGCTTCGCGCTCGTGGAGTTCATGCTGCATTACCCAAAGACCCGCCCTTTTATTCACCCAAGCCTCTTGGCACAGCTGCCTCTAACAGTTCATTATCCTCCCATCCAGCTAACCCACATCGCGGGAGGCAGCACTCCCCAATCTGGCCCAAAGTCAAACCCCCAGGCCTCGGCAGTAAACATGTGGCTCAAAGAAGGAAGACTGCCTGGTCCGCGCATTCCTGTCTTGTCCCTCCAGCCATCATCCTTCCCCATTTTTCACCCTGTGTATAAATAGCTTACGCCTGCGTTCTTAACAATAGAGTGAAAGAAACGGGAGTTCCTATCCCGCATCCTGTACTTCGGTGACACGCGCCTTTTGCTGCGCAAAATTCCTCCTCTATTGCAATCTGTTTCTGCAGCAAAGCAACACCCTTTTTATATTCAAATAAGGCATTTTCATCATCTGGGTGTTGCTGCAAGGCAGCCTCAAGAGTCTGAACACTGTCCTCATATTCCCGGAGCTTCACAAATATATCCCCAAAAACTCAGTCTTGCTCCACCTGCTCAGAACCTTACCCAGTCGATTCAATTTTGGTGGCCATCCAGTACAAACATCGGCGCCCCCCTCCACAGGGGACGCTCCCGCCTTTTAAAAATCCCAAACTGCACCACCCTCGCAAGTCCTCGTGCTTGATCCAAACATTTAAGACACGAAGTGCTTTCGGTACTACCTGCGTACTCAATAAATCACAGGATATCAGTAGTGGACTGTGGTCAGACGTGGACTTTGATAGATGCCGCACAGACGATTTGAAAACCGATTCCCATACCGAGGTAAAAAGGAACCGATCCAAACGCATCCATATGGCTGCCTCCCTACGCGCCTGTTCCACCAAGTGACAACAGGAGCCGTAGTAGGTCGGTCAATCAAGTCACACGCACCTGACACCACCCTGAAAATCGGTGGTCTTCCGATGTGGATACGGAGCCCACCTTTTTTCTCATCCACGGCTTAACAAACAGTTAAAATCACCTGCAACAGACCAAGGAACCCCTCCGGGAATCAAAAGAAATACATGTTTCAAATCAGCCCACAACCGGTCCCGGAGGCGTCCTTGGTTTTGGGCATAAACAAATGAGAGCCAAAACGGCGTGAGCACAGTCGAGTGAACACATGAAATAGTAATGCACTGCTCAGTTTGACTCTCAAATGTTACTGCCAACTCATTATTCCAGAAGAGCCAGATTTTATTATTTACAGAAGCAAAAGCATTATCAAAATTAAAGCGGATCCTGAAAAACTCAAGCCAACAGACGAGCTGAAAGGCTCAAGCAGACATAGTACAAAAGGGCCATGCATTCTTAATAAAACACGGATCCTGCGAGCAGAAACCCCAAGGAGGACACCCCCCTCACATTCCAGACGAGTAATTTCCATATAGATGATAAAACACCCGGCTCCGAATGAGAGGGGTTCCCCCCTTTCCTGGCATGACTAAGCCGCAGTCTTACCGGGCCCACACCGTCAAGAACCCGCTCCTCAGAGTCCGACCCCGACTCCGGGGCCCCACTCCTCACGCCCATGACCGGGGGCGCGGTACGTCAGAATCCGACCAGCCGCCCTTTCCCTCCCCCTTCTCGGCCCCCCAAGGGGCTTAGGAGAAAGAGTCTGTGTCCTGAGACAGCCAGAGCGTATCACTAGGGGGGGTACAGGGCGGCGTCCCCAACTCAAGGGACCATAAAAGACAGAATGAGAAATAGGAGTGAAAGAAAAGGATTACCTGGTGCGGGCTCTGCAGATCAGCCCGCCCTCCCGATGGGCTCAAACCCTCCGTAGCCCCTCGGGATAGTGGACAACTGGCCAGGCGACTGGCCATTCCCTACCCCGGGCGCTATCATACCTACAGATATCCTGCTGTCAGCCGGGGTAGATGGCGGCTCGCCACCCCCCGCCCTCCTCAACAGCCTCCTCGGAGGCAACACTCATCCTGCAGCACAGCAAACCCTTACTAACCGGGCACCGGGAAGTCCGGCTAGTTTGGAAGGGCCCCGCCATACGCTTATACTGTAAACCGGCCGCTGACTATTGTCAACCCATCCCGGGGCTTACCTTTCACCTGTTTTTCTTTATCAGCTTTGTTTCTTCCTCCCTGGCTTAACCGTCATTGTCCCGGTGTCCAACACAACAGCTGATCCCCGTCCCGGCTGCCCCCCGGCTGGGGGCGGCCAGCATCAGCTCACTACCGGCACAATGTGAAGCGCGAGTGCGTGGAGCGGCTTGCCCCACCACCAGCCAGACACGACAAAGGTTGGCCAAATGGGCCCTTCGTTCTTAGCAATTCAGACAATACGGGGGGAAATACGAACCCCCCCTCATAGCTTAATCGCCTTGCCAAAAACCCCAACGGGCCTGCGATCCGGGCGCGCCCAGTCCCTAATCCGGATGAACATCTTGTGCACCGAGGTTTCCAAACAACATTCAACTCTCCAAAAACTTTTTTCCACCCTGGCCACACCCTGGGCCCGGGTGACTTAGGCCGTCAGGCCGTTATCCACCTGTAGGAACCTCCCAATAGTTTGACGTCCTGTTTGAGCAAGCCTCCCGAGAAACAGTATGGCCTTCAAGGTTGGGTAATCAACCGCGGGAACCCAAACCGGGGCCCAACGCACGTCTCCGAACCTTCGTGTCAACGTCGCATCGGTCCACCTAAAGAGCCTCATACGGTGACACTTCTCGCGTCAAAGAGAATCTGACCCCGGTGTGACTAATGTATTGAATGCAGTCTTCCGAGCTGGAAAGCAAGAGATACCGTGTCGCGGGTCCCTAAGCAACACTCACAGTCCTCCCTTCAAAGCCTTTTAAGCCGCTTAGCGAAGTGCTCTCTTATACAGAGAAAGTACGGCCTGCATAAGGAGACATTTCCAATCCAGTAGGGGGTTTTCCCCTAAATTCGTTGTTCATCTGTTGCACCCTCCATGATCCTCAGAGGTAAATGCAGGCCTCGACCCTCAAACGATTCAACCATGTTTTATCGCGGGATTAGAGTCCCCGGGCGCATGGGCCCGGATTTAAACACCTTGAGTTGGCAGACCCCGGCAGAAGAAGAAAAAAGACTAGCAAGGAAGGAGTCCCAGCCTGACGCTCAACGGCCAATGGCAGCAGCTACCTAGCCTGGGCCGTATTATCCAAGCTGTTGTGGCCCCAATTGGCCCTGCTTATGCTCCATCGAAGCGAAGCAAGCCCGTGCCCATCGTATGGCCCAAAACGGTAAGGCACCCGAGCATGGCACACCTCCCCCCAATATGTGTCATGGTCTCGGGTTGGGGTTGCTATTGGGGGTTGGCATTGCATTTTGCCTGCTCGCCAGTAGCATCCACGAACCCTCCCCAGCCCCCAGGTTGTGGGCCATTCAGGAGGTGTGGACACGCAATTTGAGTACGCTCCAAACATCCACTCTCACATTGCCCTCGAAGGCATTACTAAATGCAGACAACGTGTTTCCAAATTGACGCAACAGTGAAAGGGGAGGATTACCCCCATCCCCCCCCTGGCTAGTAATGCACGTTGACTGGGTATTAGCGTAGACGGACCAGAGCAGCCGCATCCCCAGACCATTCCGGCATTGCCGCACCAACCGCCGGTCATCCGGCTTCGGGTGATTAGGAGATGCGGCAGTTTCCCGCTTGGCAAGATTGGGCGGCGAAGCAAAAGAGCGGATTTAGCTAGCCAAATCCCCCGCAATTTTTAAATAAATCT
>VALG01006455.1:0-14240 GCA_009835305.1 Ipomoea purpurea
TCCAATTCATGGCACTTCTCAAATCGGCTTTCAGGGCAATTTCAGCCTCTTTGAGATTTCAATTGGAAGTAAATTTAAAGACACCACCTTTTATGCAATGGCCAATCCACTTAATCCAGGGGCTGTGGTAAAATATCTTTGATTAGATGGCCATGTCAGATTGTAATGAGGACTGTTGTTTCTCTGTTTAATTATCCTATATTTGCTTTTGCTTAGATTTAATTTTCCAAGCAACTCTAGTTATTTTCTCAGGAGGCAACAATGTTGGTGGTTAAGATAGGACAGTTTGAAACAGGGATTTATCTCATTAATGGGAGTTTATTTATCATTTAGGCATTGATTTTCTTTTGCATGGCTTGGTAAAATCTCCAAGTTTGCAAGTTGACCTTGACAATATTCCCCATTTATTACCAAGAACTGTTGATTTTGCCTGAGTTTGGCCTGGGATTTTATTGTTAGGTTCGGCTTGAGGTGACATGTGATTTAGGATTAAGTCGTTCAATGTTTTTTAGGATCTGCAGCCAACCTCTTCAGATAACACCTGGTCCATATCAATTATGCATACTTATTTTTTCGGAACACTGAAACCCAACTTCTGTCTTATGTTTCCCTTTTTTAGATTGTTATGTTGTATCAGGTTCATTTGTGATCACTGTTTGTAAAAACGCTTTGTTCTTGGTTCCTATTGGGTTCAGCAATTGTTACTCTTCAAACTATTTTTAGTTTTAACATTCTTGATATAATTAGTTACAATTAATTTAACTATTAACTTTATCCGAAATTCCCAGTTTAACTGGAATTTGATTCATCCGTTTTGGGAATGGGAAATGGACTTTTCATTCCAGTTTGAATGTGGTTTAACTAGAATGGAATCTAGTTTCTCTAGAAATTGGGAATTTTCCCAGTAAAACTTTAAAATAGTACACAAAAATAAATAATCAAATTTCATATTAACTACCACATACACCAACATACCAAAAAAAAAACAAAACACAAAAATTCAACCTACAGCACATCACAATATATCATTATATATTATATATATAATATATATTCTTATTATATATTTATTATACTATACTTAAATATTTATAAAATAAGTTTCTGACTGAGAAATGAAAATTTCACTCAAGTTTAACAATTAACTAGAATTAAATCTATTTTATATTCCAGAAACTGGAATGGTTCTTTTGGAAAAGTAAATAGTGAGAACTATAGTAACCTGTAACTGGTGTTTCATAAAATTTACATTTTCTTAAAAAAAATGAAAAATAGAAGGTTTAGGGCTGTTACTTGGTTACTCGCACTTTAAAGAGCAGAAGATAGGAAAATAGGTTTCTCGGCAGAAAACTAATTATCTTAATTATGAAGATCTAAAAGATATTCACAGTAAATATTAAATCAGACTTCCAATCTAGGGGTTTCCTAAGTAAACTATAAATTGAAAAAAAAAAAAGTACATTGTTAGTTTTATGTTCCCTGTTTTCAATAATTGCGGTATAAGGAGGGATAGGGTCTCGGAAGCCTCGAAGGCCCAAAGGGATATTCCCTATGTTCTGCAAATGGATTAGAATTGATGTTAACCGTTTATGAGAGTAGATGATGGGAAAGGGGCCTTAGTCATAACCGAATCAGAGAACAAAACTCAGAGAGCCGGGGCGGCCGGTCTCGGAAGGTTGGAGTGGACGGAAGGTCGCGATCTAACGGAGGTGGCTAAGGTGGAGCGAGAGGCGGTTCTCGCTCGCGGGTCAAGCACGACGGAGAAGGACTCGGTGAGGGCTTAGGTACGCGTCTGCGGTTCAAAAGTTGAGAGACAGAGAGGTTAGAGTACTGGTAACACTGGGGGAATGAGGAGCTGAGAGCGGTTTGAGTGGAGGAGGGGAAAGGGGGCGCTGAAAAATTCTAAATATGAAGGGGTGTGTCTGAAACCCTAAACTAACACACATTTTACTAATTATTTTCGGGTTCCGGGCTGGTTCGAATTATTCTACACGGGACCGAACCGTAATAACATTCTTTACAGCCTTGTTTTTCAGTTTTGTCGTGGTTGTGGAATCGACCTGATGGTTGGGGCGGGTCGAACCGCGAAGGAATTTTTCGGGTTAATACCCGTTTTTGCCCCCCCTAGCGCAGTATTCCCGACCGCCACCTTGTTGTTCCGGGACCATTCGGGAACCGTGTGAGTCCACGCCGGAGGCAAACATCTGCAGTGTGCCACACTTGCTTTCCACCATGGATTTAATCTCCACCAATAAATTCATGTGCTTGGCAATGTCAGACAAATGTTGGATAAAGTACATGAGGTGGTTTGCGTGAGGCGTGGCAAGTGTTTTCAGGCTCGGACGAAGGGCCCGGGATGATGTGACACTTGCTCATGCAAGGGTCAGGTGGGCGCCAGCTGTAAGATTCCCAAACTCGGCATTGGGCAAAGATAGTCCGCAGTAGTGATTCCCTTGCCTCATAATCTGGGAAATTGCAAAGAATTCAGCATTCTAGGGCCTGGGTAGAGAACAGGCGCGGTAATGGGCAAGCCCAAATCATCTGGCGAGGTGTTCCGCAAGCCCCAGTGGGCGGTTCTTCACCGCATCGCGGAACACCAAGGAGGGAGATTGTTCGTCTGGTCGCCGTCCAAAGCTTTGGACATGCTGGACTCGGAGCTGGGAACTGGGCGCTGCGGCGGACGTGCGTACGGTCCGACGCGATACCTGCGGAGAGCTCCGCGGGGATGGAAGTTGCATCAACAAATTATGTTATCCTTGCCACGGGGAGGGAAGGAATACATTTGATACGCCAAATTAGATAATCTTTTAGACTTTTCCTTGTGAGTAGTGGTTGCGTCCCGGGGCGAGGGCCACGCGGGCCGTGCCTTGGCCGGTCTTGACGCCTCGGCGATCGGAACCAGCAGGAGACATGTTGTTTGAGGTGCGGAAGAGAGGATATTTTGTATGGTGGAGGGTTTGAGAGAGATCGATGACTACGTCTGATAACAGATTGGGGAAAAGGTTTTCGTTACTTCGGAAAACGGTGGAATCAGGATTACAGATCTCTGCTCGGTAACTTCATTCTACTTACGATAGAATACTGAGTCAAACTCTAGCACCTTATTAAAACAATACAAGATGATGAATATAAATATTCCTTATGCAACCACTCTCCATCATTGACAAAACCTACGCACATTAAGCAACAAACCTCCTTCACATTAAGAAAAATCTCGCACCTTAGCACAAAATTCACTTAAGTTTTAAGATTACATTAAGAAAACCCACGCAATACAAACTCAGCACTTAACGCACAAGCTTCCACGCATCCTTTATACAAAAACTCCGCAATAATCGCTGAACGTCACCTATTACAGTGTCAATAGGTCCATCTCAGCTAGATTGTTCGATTGATATTTTTTAGGTTGTAGCAGGTTGCTATCATTTATAAAATAAATAATATAATAGAATAATAATATAAAAAAAAAAAGAATTATGAGCCACGACTGTCCGGTAGAGGCCAGCCGGTGGCTGTATTCTTTTTTTTTTTTTTTTTTTTTTGTTTTGTTTTTTTTTTAAAAAAATTTTTAAATTTTTTTCCTATATTTATTTTTTTTAATATTGATGGAACTTTTTTGCCCTGTCAAAAAATGTCATCGAACAATTTGCTGTAGTTGTCAATTTACACTTGTGCCCTTATATTTTTTTTTTTTTTTTCCACAAAGTTGTGTGGACCATGGTCCAGCAATAATGATTGGTAGATATTCTACTCTACTATTAATATATATTATATATACATATATAATTATACATAATAAGAGCCCAAGAGGTAGACCTAGCCTATAATGAGTAGAAAAAATGACGGTCAAATTTTATCAAATGAATGGCTCAAATTGATAGATTTAATTTTTTTTTTATATTTAATTTATCTTAATGTATGATTATCCGTTAACTTTCCGATTAGGCCTAGGACCAATTGTTTTGACTAGTTCGGCCAATAAACTATTGTTTATTTTTTGTTTAAATGAGTTATTTCATCAAAACAATCGTTTTGAGCGAATACTCTAATTGTTCAAACTCTAGATGCTTATTAGGTTAATATTTATCATTTTGGTATTTAACTATTAAATTTTAAATGTTTATAATTAAGTCTTTAAAATTTCAGATTTTAAACAAAATTTTTTTAAATAAAAACAGATAAAACTACATTGGCGTTAGCACCCTGGCTTCCGATGGGGCATAGTGATTTTTTTCAATCCATGGTCAGAGAACAAGAGATATAGTTGCCATGAAAAACCTGAAACCAGTTAGACGGAAATTCTAGATTATTATTGACAAAAAAACTGCAAGAGAATATAATAAATAAATACATAACGAAAAGAGTCTTTTTAAAAAATGGTCTATTCTACCCTAACTTCTTCATTTTTACTTTCAAGTCTTGTGGTGTTAATACTTTACAAATCCATTAGCTAGAGCTATTTCGTTTGTTAAGGAGGTCTTTTTGTTAATAAAGTTTTGCTTAACTTTAACGGAATTCGGTGATGATGGATATGATAATAAAGATGGTGATGATGCGATGCCTATGATCCTGACTATGCTGATGGGCGGCGGCGTTTACAGTCGAACCTCCGCTGTTTCCTGCTCCCTTGTTGAAAATGGTCGGGTGAGACAAAGGTATCTTGTCGCAGTATGGTGAAAATTTTCGGTGAATCTGGCTTTCAGTCTTGAAAAATTTGAGCTGCCGTCTGGTGAAGGCGGGCTGTTAAAGAAAGGTTTAAGTTATATTATAAGGGACGAGGAAGGGCATGATTTTCTGATGCATGTGTGGAGTTAGAAATTCTGCTTCAATATTTTAAGTCTCAAATATTGTTGATTGTACTTGAGATATTTTATCGGGTCAATTATTAGAATTAATCAGTTATTCTCATTATGTGAATTAATGAGTTATTTGGTTTTGGTGAATGGTGAAATTTACTTTATCGGTTGTATGCCATTAATTTTACCTCTGATTTCATTTGCTATGTGGAAAATGCTTTACATATGCTCTTTTGAATTTGGTTTACTTAGTGCTTGCGTGGGAAATTTTGTTTTGGCTGATTTGTGGTCATCTTGAGTTGAATTGATTAATTTTTGGTGGATTTTGAAATGGCGGTCTTATAAATAATTTGATTTTATTAACAGTATTAATTATTAATTTATTATTTTTTAAAATGATTTTCAAATATTTTTAAATTGTGTTGTATTTTCAATCAATATATAATATGTATTTTATTTTATTTGTTAAGTATTAATGGATTGTATTTAAAATTTTAATTTTATTTCAATTTAGTTGTTCTTGTGTCTCAATAATTATTTATATTTCTAGCAAACTTTAATAAAATTTTATTTAACAATAAATTATATAAATTGAAGGGGATTAATACTTTTTTTTTTGGTTAAAGAATGTACCTATTACTTTTAAGCCTATGAGAAGGTATCGAATTATATTTAACTATTTTAGTCACATTTTATTTTCTACTTTTGTTCAACCTTATTGTGTGAACGTTTGTAATAATGATGATTTTTAGTTTGTTTGATTAGTATATGTTTGAGTGGTTATGAGGTTCGTTAAATATGCGTGTATCTTTAGTTTAGTTTTTCTTTGGATTGGTTTAATTGCTTCTTGTAATGATTTTTGATCTTTGATGGGATATGAAGGTAGATTTGTATTCAAATACTAGTATGAAGGCTGGGTATTTTATTTAATAGAGTAGTAATAGGTCATGTCACTGTCATTCAGTAGTTAATGTGTTTGCATGGGCACGGTTATTTTGGGATTCTTGCTAGTTTTCTTGTATTTGCTTTCTTTTTGCTTCGGTTGTCAACGGTTACTCTTTCTTTCTCTCTCTTTTTATAATATAAAATAATAAAAAAAAAGGTGGGTTGGGTATGGGTATGGCATAGTGGGCCGACGGAGGGGCCTGTAAAGTTGGCGTTTTTTTTTGTTAGCAATTATCTAATTTTAACCTTACATGATTGTTTTTAGAATGGATTTCTTGAGTATTGTTCTTCTTTGTGGATTTTGCCAAAAATGAATTCTTTTCGAGTTATAAAAAAGTGGTCATCGGACTATGCCATAATTACTAATATGGCTTTGATACATAATTCCACATATGTTTGAAGGAATTCTGTCAATAACAAGGCATTGGACAAAATTAAATTGACCATTATGTGAAAATGAAATGATATTACTTATTAACTGTCACAGATTTAATATTTAAGCTATTCTACCTGAGCCGAGACACACTTAAGCTTATTTTAAATTATTTCTAATAGTGCGGACATAAGCTTATAGTAAGAATATAATTCTGAAGGTTGTGAAGATATGGCTGTTGGAGTGTGTGTGAGATAGTGTGCCATAGAATGTGCTGTATTGCTATAATATATTAATTTAGTTAAATATATAATGGGTAGTTGAAGAATGACAGGGATCGAGCTATCGCACGGCCGCGGCAGTGTTTGAGAAATTCTCAACGTGAGGGGTCCTTGTGCGAAAGTACAATGTCTACATCTGTGGTTCTGTTCAGTTTGATTAATGTGATTTTACTCCTTCAAAATGGTCTGTGGCAGGTAGGGGGCCTTAAAGGTTGGGTTCATTTTGGAGAATATATTCTTAATCCATCTGTGTAGTGTAGCTTGGCAAGTCTAGTATGGTTGATTGCTTTTTATGTTATCATTTCATGAGCTTAGTGTGTTTTAGTACAATTGTATTAGGGATAAAATTGGATGGGTTGTAGGTGCCCTTGGGTGTAACCTTTTTTATTACTTGGTTCTATTATTCATATATAGGAAATGATGATTGGGTCATTCAATTGTTGGCGATATAATGTTTAGTATTCCTTTTTATCAGATTTGTCAGAAATCAATTATTTTAGTAGATTTCCCCTTCGTGTATTCTCATGAAGCGGTGAACTTTGATTTAGCGGGCATTTGTCTTCTTATTTCAGCCCCTTTTTACCCATTTGACGGTGGAAATGGCCACCGGCGGAAAAAAGATTGTCAGGAGGATAATTCCATGGAGTACCATGCAGACGCTTAGGCACATCTTGTAACAATGGACGTATATGAATTGTTTTGCACGGTAAATAAGTTTAGCAAGTAATATAATAAATTATATTTATATAATGGCTTTTGCCATGTTGGTCACAATTCCGGGAACTGTTGGAAGAATTGAATTAAAGTGTATGAGTTTTCGTCCAACGGTTGATGAATTTTGTCCACATCTGGATGTTGGATGATTCCAATGTTATTTTGTCTATTTTAGTTGGAAGTTTGGCAAAATTTTCGCAATACCGTTTGCGACCTCCCAGAAGTTGGAAGTAATACGATTTCAAGTGAAAATTCCTTTGATGTGCCAAGGATTGGGCGGTGTTTTTATTGCATGAATCTTTAGTGAATGGTTGCATGTCTGGTATTTTACAAAGAACAAACGTAACCACTTGTAACATTATATTTAGTGTAATACGGTCTACTAAATAGTGAATAAGCTATGGGGGCTGTTGAATAAATTTTCTACTATAACGAACTCATACATATGGTGGTTGTTAATGTGTTGTTCCCTGGAATATGAGATCTCAAATACTTAAAATTGTCCAGTTGCAGTTCGCATTTCCCAACAGAAGGTTTTGGTTTTGCCATAACTGGCAGTCTTCATGGTAATACAGTTCATGTCAATATCTAGCCTCCAATGTTACAAGTTAATTTACTGTAAAATTTATAGTCATGTGTAATGATACCAAAGAAGAGGGGAAAAAGACCAATTATTCTTTATTTGACAGCCAAAAGTAAAAGTAAGAGTTACTAGTCACATGTTAATAACAACACTAATTTGACTCTACTGACATGTATCTCAAAGAGTTCTCAATTGTTGCAGTCACACATGCGCATTTGGTATGCATTTGGGGTATTGCTGCGGGGCTCACTATTCGCCTCCAGAACGCCCTTTCTCCCCCAAATCTCGAATCCCTTTGAATATTTGGGCAGTTATTGATGAGGAGAGAAATGTGAGCTTTGCATTGATGGATAGAAGGTGTGAGAAGTACAGAATGATTGAATTGACCTAAGCAGAGTGCAGCTCCCTCTTATATTATGGAGGGAGAAGCAGAAGCAGAAGCAGTTAATAAGCGGTTATAAGAATTATAAATGGAATTACAGTTTTTGCCCTTTCAGTTTATTAGCCAGGTGATCGAGATCCACTTCATCCCCCCCCCCGTAAGCTGGCGTGTACATATCTTGACTCCGCTTAGAGTTGAAAGCCTGGAACATGGTAGTAGGAAGGGCTTTTAGTGAAGCCATCCAGCTATTTGGCGTGTCGATGGAATGGATAAGAGTTTGATTAGGCTTGAACAATTTCTCCCGGAATATGACAATCATCTCATGTGTTTGGTGCGCTCCTGAAAACGGAATTTTCACCA
The DNA here is from genome assembly GCA_009835305.1 of Ipomoea purpurea. Classification (NCBI taxonomy): domain Eukaryota; kingdom Viridiplantae; phylum Streptophyta; class Magnoliopsida; order Solanales; family Convolvulaceae; genus Ipomoea; species Ipomoea purpurea. The sequence goes on from VALG01006455.1 coordinate 8,435, forward strand.
ATTGCCACCGCCGATTTTATCACAAAAGAGCACAGCCGGTTTCGTCAGTTTATGCAAGTCATTGAGCAGAAAATAAGCCATTGAATTTCGCATGTAGAGCTGAATGCTCGATATCTGCCTCGGATGAAGATCGGGAGATGGTTGCTTGCTTTTTAGATTTCCAGGAGATCATTGCTGCCCCAAGAAAGACACAGAAACTGGTGACAGATTTCGTGTTTCCGGACAAGATGCCCAGTCCGAGTCGAGAAAGTACTGAGATGCAAATCAATTCCCTTGGGATAGAAGAGCCTTGCCCAGGGCTGTCTTGATTATGCGTAGCACCCGGTGAGCAGCGCTTAAATGTTTATCAGTGGGGGCATCCACGATTGGCTAAGTTGATGAACCGCATATGTGATGTCTGGTCTGGTTGTTGTGAGATATAACAATCGACCAACCAAGCGTCTATAGCAGCCTGCATATGTTAATAAAGTGCCATCACCGTGTTGCAGATGCTGCCCTGGTACCATGGGTGTAGCTACCGGTTTACAATCAAGAAATCCAGCCTCGGTAAAGGATGTCTAAAGCGTACTTGCGTTGACATAAGTTTAGCCCTTTCTCACTTAGATGTGCCTCAATGCCAAGAAAATATCCCAGCTGCCCCAAGTCTTTGATCTTGAAGGCATCATCCAGAAATTTCTTTAGATCATCAATCATTTGTAAACTGGGACTTTGCTACGATTATGTCATCAAGATAGACTAAGACCGCAAGGAAGGTAGCCTTTTCTCCCATGGTGAACAATGATGGATCAGATTTAGCTTGGCTAAATCCCTTGTTAATGAGAGCAGTACTGAGCTTAGTGTTCCACTGACGGCTTGCTTGTTTGAGCCCATAGAGAGAACAGAGTAATCGACATACTTGATTAGGCTTGTCTGTATGGAATCCGGGTGGTAGATGCATATAAACTTCCTCTGTCAAATCACAATGAAGAAACACATTGTTTATGTCTAATTGATGAATATGCCAACTGAGAGAAGATGCCACAGCCAAGATGGTTCGTATGGTGGACAGCCTTGCAACCGGGGGAAAAGTCTCCAAGTAATCAACTCCCAGTTGCTGCGTATAGCCTTTGGCAACAAGGCGAGCCTTATATAGTTCAATGGAACCATCGGAACGGAGCTTGACTTTATACACCCACTTACATCCAATGGGGATCTTTCCAAGTGGTAATGCAGTCAATTCCCATGTATGATTGTCTTGCAAAGCCTTAATCTCTGCTGCCATTGCTTGCTTCCAACAATCATGACGGATGGCTTGATTGTAGGACTTTGGTTCACTGACCGAGCTAACTGCCATGGAGAACACTCTATGAGGCAAAGAGAGGCCATTACAAGAAGTAACCTTAGAAAGATGATGAGGGGAGCTTCTGGAGGTTGCAGAGTCACAATAATAATCAAACAGCTTGCTGGGAAGCTTTCGATTTCTGTTAGATCTCCTGGGCTGCGTAGATACATGATCCTGACTGGCCTGACTGGGGGCTTCATGTGTCTGATTGTCTGTGCTATTGTGATCATCATGACTGATATTATGAGGGGAGCCAAGCTGAAAATCTGTTGCCTCTGTGTCACATGGCAGATTTCTTGCATCAAGATGTACATCATTATAAGGTATGATGTTGTTTTGAATATCAGAGTGGGAGTTGGCTGCTTCAGTATTGAGGGGCATTGCGTCTGGAGTGTTTGGAGAGATAGAAGTGCAAGGAAAATCAGCAACAATATTTGGTAAGGGAGGCCCTGATGAAGATAAGTCTTGTGTGTACTTATGTGGCAGCTCATTAGAGTAGGGAAATATTTGTTCATGAAAGAGAACATCTCTGGACACAAACATGAGCTTATCTTGAAGATCAAATAGCAAATATCCCTTAACATGATCTGGTATTCCAAGAAACACACATCTCCTACCCCTTTTAGCCATTTTATGTCTAGAAGTAGGCAAGGTAGAAGCATAACATAAGCAACCGAATACCTTCAGCTTTGAGAGATCAGGTTCTTTTCCATAAAGCCGAGAATAAGGACTTTGACAGCTCAATTACCGGTGATGGCAATCTATTTATGACAAAGGCAACATGCAACACACAATGTCCCAAAATTCAAGAGGAAGGGAAGCTTGGAAACAAATAGCCCTTGCCACGTTGAGTATGTGTTGGTGCTTCCGTTCAACAACAGCATTCTGCTGAGGAGTATAAGCACACGACCTTTGGTGAATCATGCCTTTTTCTGCATAAAAATCAGAGAGGTTGAATTCAAGGCCATTGTCAGTTCTAATGGTCTTGATTAATACCCCAAATTGTGTGTGAACAAAATCATGAAAGCTCTTTATCAATCGTCTAGTTTCTGACTTGTGTTTTCATTAGATGAATCCAAGTGAAGCGGGAAAAGTCATCAACTAATGTTAAGAAATATCGATCCCCATCCAAAGACTTAATATGAAAGGGCCCCCAAATATCTGCGTGAACAAGATCAAAAGATGCATTTGAAGTAGTAACACTTAGAGGAAAAGGAGATCTTTTATGTTTGGCCAAATGACATATATCACAAGGTTCTAATTTGGCACCAGAAATTTTAATAGCTTTCAAACAATGGAATTTATTCACAGGGAAATGACCAAGTCTTTGATGCCATAATCTGCTATCATCACACTGGACGGCTGAACTTTGGTGATGGCTTGATTTCTGAGGTGGTTCCAGTAACAAATAGAGGCCTCTTTCTTGTCTAGCTGAAACCAATAATCTTCCCATGAGCCCCCTGAATGATGCATTTTTCAGACATAAAGGTTAGACCACAACAGAAATCCTGCAACAACTTACTCACCGAGATGATATTGAACTTGAATGGGGTATCATGGAGGGCATCCCTTAGCCATAAATCTCCATTTAGTCTGACATCCCTTTGTGTTAGACTGTTATCCCTTTCCAGTAGGCAGATTCACCTCAACATCATACACAGCATGATATTTATCAAAATACTCAAGGCACAAATTATGTGGTCTGTAGCCCCGGAGTCAATGATCCAAACAGTATCACAAAAGAACAATGAGTTAATATTAACATCAATGTTCAGAACACTTGCCTTGATCATTAGGTGCTTCCTTGAATTCTGGAATGAGGGTGACAGCTGCAGAAGTGTTAGAGGATGGCTTGGCAGATTGATTTTGAAGGAGACTGATCAGCTTCTGTAATTGATCAGAGGTTACTCCAAGGTCTGTTATGTTGCTAGATCCAGCTCCAACATTCATAGATTGCTTTGCCTTAGACTTGAATCCCGGCACCCATCCCGGTGGGTAGCCATGTTTTTTATAACACTTGTCAATGGTATGTCCACTCATACCACAAAAAGTACATTTAGCTCCCTTGCTCCCATTATTATTACGCTTAAAATTGTAAGAATTATGAGAGTTCATAGCAGCTATCACCTCATTACCACCACTGAAATTCTGATTGTACATATTCATACCAGTAACTTCCTGGCCATTAGAGTCCTGAGTATGAACAGCATTAGCTTGAATTGTTTCCAGACTTCCTGTACTCCAATTTACCAAGTTGATCTGCCTTTCCAGCTTCTCCGCCATGACGAAGACCTTATAAACTTCAGGTAACAGATCAAGGATGAGAACATTGGCTTTTAAGTTGGCATAGTCATCGTTGAGCCCTTGGAGGAAATGAATAACTCGATCAATGTCCTGATCTCTCCTGATTTCTTCAACAAGGTCACATGAACACCTTGGATCACACTTGCAGATTGGCAGTGGACGCAAGGTGTTCATCTCCTCCCATAAGTTTTGGCACCTTGTATAATACTCATTAACAGAGAGATTATTCTGTTTGAGTCCATAAATCTCATTTTGCAGAGTAGAAATCCTTTGAGCATCACACTGTGAGAACCTCTTCCTGAGATCATCCCCAAACTTCCTTCGCTCGATCTAAGTGCATAATACTAGCAGCAATAAAAGGATGACTGACTTGAATATCCATGAACATATGATCAAGTTACAGCATCTCCAAGCACCGTATTCAACACTTTCGCGATTCGGCATCGGAACATTTCCTTCGACGAAGGACCACTTGTTCTTAACCTCCAATGCAATTCGCATTGAAATACTCCACGCGGAATAATTTGAGCTGCCGATTAGGGGAGGATTCACGAGCACTGTGCTCGGATTGTCTGTGAACTAAGGAAGAGAGGATTTTCCATCTCCTCCAGGCTGGAATTTCGAGCTGGTGTCCTCTGTGGAATCACGGACGCAGCTTCTGCTGTGACTGGAGAAGCAACCGGCTGAGTTTGTTGATTCATCTCGCCGGTAAGAACTGCTGCGTAAGAGCCCCTACCGTGCTCTGATACCATGATGAGGAGAGAAATGTGAGCTTTGCATTGATGGATAAAAGGTTGAGAAGTACAGAATGAATTGAATTGACCTAAGCAGAGTGCAGCTCCCTCTTATATTATGGAGGGAGAAGCAGAAGCAGTTAATAAGCGGTTATAACAGAATTATAAATGGAATTTACAGTTTTGCCCTTTCAGTTTATTAGCAGTGCTATCGATATCCTTCATCAGTTATCACCGGAGTTCAAAACAGTGGTTGTGCATCGGAGAATCTAAGGATTTGATTTCCAACGATTTTTTGACGGTCAGAATCTGATCGGAGCATATTGCTACATGATTTGCCGCGGCTAAATGAGGTAGGAAGAATAAAGCTTGTAAAAATTACAATTTTATTCTGACTTTTGAGAGTCAACAAATAAGTCAAATTAACAAGAATATAAATAGAGTAAAAATTGCATAATTGAGGACTTAATTAGGTAAGAAGGATGGTCGATGACCAAATTGAATTAATTGGGGTATAGTCAAGGGGACCATTTTGATTATTAACTCTTCTTTTCCTATTTTTAGTTATTGAATATGTTCTTTTAAGTTCACATGGACACTGTAGCATTAGATGGTAGTACTACAATTTTCGCTTCAGCTTAAAAATTGCTTTACTCTATGATTGGAATTATTTGTTTCAATTATGACCTTTTGCCATTGTTTGGGGTGTTTCGTATAAATCTTTTCAAGTCACCAGCTTGCAATGAAGCACATGTTCTGAAATTGTGACCTTGTTTTTTTTCTTGGTTTTTAGTGAAAGTTACCCATGAAACCTTTTCAAAGGTTTTTGTTAAGTTAGAAAAAAGTTATAAACCTAACTGCCCGCTTTTTATAGACCAGCGTTCACGGGCGGGTTCGAATAATATCCAAAACTATCGGATATCTCACCGTTCTGCAATATGATTTCGGGTTGGGCGGGTAGGTCGGTTTTGCACACTCCTAGGAGTATCCTCAAGGATATTTACCCCAATCCCATGTAAAAGAGTTCATTTAGCTAAAGGCATTCGCGTCTCTGTTTTGTTTTTTGTAGACGTGACAAAACTTCCGTCAAACCCGGATGGCCTTTAAAGACACGCTCTTATGATGTTGCCTTTACGTCACGCATGCCATACTTATAATTTTGTTTTGTTTTGATATGATGAAAAATACAATCCAATTACGATTATTTTAATGAATGAAATACTTTGTAAGTTTATTACAGCGTTATTATAATAATTAAATCCTAATTGAAATTTAATATTAATGACAATTCATCTCTAATAAAGGAGATAATATTTAAAGGGAAAAGGGTACCAGGATAATGTGGTCAATGGTATCACGGGTTGGATTTCCATTTGGAAGATTGTGAGTTCAGCCTCATGGAGGCGTTTATTAGCTCTTTGTGTTGTGTTTCAGTAATGTTGGAATA
>VALG01006459.1:0-13140 GCA_009835305.1 Ipomoea purpurea
TAAAAAATGGATTCAGTGCATGAATAGACACAAATCCTCGCAATTCTTGACAAACTGTGACGTGTTGAACCGATGTCGAATCAAAATTTTGCTTTGGTTCAAGACTTGCGTTGATTGATGTGTCCTGTGACTGAATGACTCTGTTCGATATAAACAAATGATCGTCTCCAATCTGAACTGCGATGACTCCCAAGTATTTTTTTGAACTTGGCATGCTGACTCTCAAGCTGACTGTCCGTTGGGTGTGACTTTCCAAAATTTGACGATATCGATCAGTCCAAACAGATACAAACATTATCTTTATACGGTTTGCAGCAATTATCATCAATATAACCAATAAACACCTGAAAAGTGTGAATAATTGCAGAGAATAATTGCATTAGGAACAAATATGCCTTGTTAAAAAATAATATTAAGACATAGGTACATCGAACTTAACTACCTGGAAAGTTTCCAACCAAAACCTTGCTTGTATTTGAGAAATGGAGACAGTATCTCATGATTCATGAGACCTGAGACTTCAACACTAATGTTTCCATGATTTGTAGAATTAAATCACGAATCGATGGTTGAGGGGATCGATGCCCTGCCAGCTTTCTCAAATACTTCTAGTACGACTGTGCCACTACAAAGCTAATCCTTTAGCATCCGATACACATTTTTACGATGCTTTCATCAACCTGCCACACTCATCGATCTGTGACGTTAACACGGCGGGTAATGCATCCCTCATTGTGCTTTGAGACAATTTAATGCCACATATTAATTTGGACTCATTTAACGGGATGATCGGCTTTCAAGTGCAATGCGAGGATCTCATGACTTATGTACATCACATATTACCTTACCCTTCCAGGCAACCATCCAACGCACGTAAGGTTATTTCCCCTCAAGGTTGGAATGGACAATCAATTTTTCTTGTACCCGTGTTTATTAGATGGAGATTTTTCTTGTGGTGCACGTAAGTACCACCACGGTCACACTCGAAATACTAAAGTGTCAGGGACTTTTATTCCGGGACCTTTTAACACCTCAATCACCATATCCGAGATCCCGAACCTCTACTTTGAGAGAACCCATTCAATAAACTCTTCGCGAACGTATGAATGCCTAATAAAAAATTATTTGCTAATCAATCAATAAAAATATCCAATTAATTAATGTATAATCATAAACAAGTGGGTATAAGATTACTTAAAATGTTAAGTTGAGTATCTAAGGCCGTGAATGGACTACATGCATGTTCATACCAACAAATTAAAAAAAAAAAAAAAAAAAAAAAAAAAAAAAAAAAAAAAAAAAAAAAACAACACACAACAAACAACAAAACAAAACAAAAATTAAGTATATCGTACTAATTAATAATCACTTAATAATAAGTTACATGCATTGTATACCAACAAATTAAAAAAAAACAAAAAAACCAAAAAACAAAAACAAAAACAGATAATTACAGTATACAGACTAATAATACATAATAATAATTAATAATTAATAATAATAATAATAATAAAATAATATTGATAATAATAATAATAATATAATATTACAGTGCTTACAATAAATAATAATGTCAGTGCGTATGAATTTTGTTTTACCATTGTTCTGTAGACAATTTCGCAGTTGCACCTCGAGCGATTTTAGGTTCACTTGATCATCATCTTTAGTTTCTATTGTCCTATATAAAGTTTGATTTGCATTTCGGGTCCAAACAAAACAAACAAAAACAACTTAATTATATAAAGACAAAATATAATATATTCAATATTGATATATTAAAGCAATGAATTCTAATCAAAAATTAAATTACATATCTAAATTTCTAAATAATATATAAAGCAATGAATATATAAATAATACGTAATTATTCAATTTACTAAGTTCAACACACAACACACACACACACACACACACACACACACACACACACACATATATATATATATATCATGAAATCAATGAACATATATGAAAGCAATGAAATTAAATTTCTAAAAATTATTAAAAGCAATGAACAAATAAATACATAAGTTCAATTGTAACATTTCAGTAACCAATTCAAATAAAAAAATTAAAATACCTCGTAATGTTGTTGATTTTGATTTGACCATTGTAACTAAGAAATTGGCTTTGATTTTGATCGTTGTAGCTAAACAAATTATCATCTAACCGTCCATAGCTTGTAAATTGTTGATTGTATGACATGTACATCACACACACACACCACATATATATAGGTAGTCATTTTAAGTCAATTTGGATTCCTTGCCGTTCATTCTACAAGTAGTTCATTCACAAACAACAATATTAACTAAAAAATATGAATTGAAATTGTAAATTTACACAAATTTATGTATTAAAATTATCAAGTTCAAAAATCATCTATTGAAACCATAAATTATAAATAAATAGTTATTGAAAAAACAAAAAAAATGGACGGCAAGGAAGGGCAAGGAAGCAGGTTTAAAAAAAAAAAAAAAAAAAAAAAAAAAAAAAAAAAAAAAAAAAAAAAACATTCATCGCCTTCTTCCGGTGAGAAGGCGACGGGACTGCCTTCTCACCGGGATGAAGGCAGTCCCGTCGCCTTCTCACCGAGAAGGGATGGGCGCTTTTCTTTTTTTTTTTTTTTTTAATAAGAAATTTTCGACTCATAAATGTAGTTTTTAATAGGGTGGTGCAAATAGCATTCTTGACCACCCATTATGCTATTTGTACACCCATATATTTATTATAATTTATCATCTTTTTACATTTTCAATATCACTTTTATACCTCATTTTAGTCAAAGGGGGTGCAAATTAGCAACACCCTATATATACTTATGCACTATATTAATCATACAAAATTAAAATGTTACTTTGTTAATTTCTAAATGTAATTTATTTTAATTATAAATTTCATCAATATAAATTATAATACAGAAATTATATTACAAAATTTGCTATATGCATATTAATAATACTATTTCATATGGATGTATTATTCAATCATTAGGGAAATACATCCAATTAGAGTGTAAATTTAGTAATACAAAATTTAAAATTTACATTTTAAAAAAAATATAATTCTCTTAGTTATTATTCATATGTTGGAATTGATAATATAATATATATTAAATACAATTAGGAATAAATCAGTTTAATTATGTAAATTTTCTCTATAAATTTATACATGATTAGAGACTATATAGAATTGCAAGTATATTATTATGTGGTCTAATGATACTCGGATTGGACTTCCATTTGGAAGCTTGTGAGTTCAAGCCTCAGTGGAGGCAGTTTCCAGTAGGTTGAGAAAGTATATGAACAGATATTACAATGTAATAGAGCCAGTAACATTCAAAAAAAAAAAATTTTAACATATTTCTATTTTTTAAAATTTTTATTTAAATCATAATAACATAATTTTATCCGTGTATTGTACGAGTAAAAAACAAGTTCAAATTTAAATAAATAGTGCGACAAAAATCAAAGATGAAAGAATTTAAATTTAGATTTATTACGAATTATATCTATATACTCTGTATATAATTATAAGGTGGTATCATGCAGTCATTATGTTTATAGAAGTGGGTCAACCGTACACATGCATTAAAAGGAATGTGTAATTTAAACTAAAACGTGCCCATTAAATACAGTAAGGGCAACATTTCCTTCCATAAATATTTTTTTTATAAACTCAAATTTCCTTCTAGTGTTTTAGGAATACGAAACCTCTATGCTATACTTTCTCAAATATTTTGAGTTTAAAGAATCTAAACTCCCACCCACCAAAGTTCAAACTCATGACCATCTATTTGGAATGGTAACCAAAATACCACCACACTACATGGTAGTATGTATTCATAAACATTTTGTTTAAAATATACATAAATATTACTGTATTGTGTTTATCATTTTTTTCGTGTGTATTTAAAATTTTTAAAATTAACGAACCAATTTGAAATATTTTACAGAATTTTCATAAATTTTGTGAGAAAAAACATTTCTAAAACACTAACCTTGAGAACTTTGATATATCATAAAATAATTACTCGGTACTATATAACCTTACCATGAAATAAATGTGACATTTGATTCATTGGAAGTGAAATGAGGCAGAATAGGGTTAGGACTTAGGACGCACACTGTCTATGGAAATGAACAGAAGTATATTTGCAGAACTAGCAGTCCCCATGATTAAAATTGCATTTCTAAATCTCCCAAAAGGACGTATACAGGCGGGCGCGCACACACACACAAAAAAAAAAAAAAAAAAAAAAAAAAGCACTAAGCAAATTCTGAAAGGTAAGATGTAAAACACGACACTGCATCCTGCAGATGATATGTCCGAAGGTCTTCAGGGAAGGGTGCACTAAACACCGTATCATAACAACTTAATTGAACCTTGCTTGTTGACCCTTCACCGCTATCAGATAGAAGCAAATTCGATATTTCCTCCGCCATCTTTGAATAAACAACCCTGTGGTACATAAATTCAGAAATGTTTTAACATCCTTGATCCTTACAAAGGGTTGTTATAGCTTTCTAGGTTTTGAAATTCAAAGAAACAAGCAAGTGGTAATAAATAACAATATGGTTCAAAATAAATAGAAAATGAATGAATTACTTATTTGTGAATGGAGATAGGGTTCATATTTGTTCTAAAATAGGGTGATGTGATGCCAACTCAATCATTAAAAGCCCTATGCAAAAGAGAAAAAAAATAAGCCTAATTAAGTTATCTAACCTAGAATTTCTTTTATTGAACAAGAATTCAGATGTTTGATTGCAAAGCAACTCTAAGTTGGTGGTTAGGTCCACGTTAAACTAAGTTTGCATATTTCTTCTTTTATTTTTTTTTTTTATTTTTTTTGAGGAAAATTTCTTCTTTTATTAATCAGATGTTCTACCCATATCCATTGTGTGTTAACTGTTAATATTGTTGTCTCTTCAGAGTTGAGACAAATTTCAAAACCACATACAGAAAGTGCAAAGGGAACCAGGTAACATGGATCAAAGAATTTTGTTAACCAAGTGAATGGCAGCAGACGACACGCAAAGCAAAGCACAAAGCAAGAAGTGAACTGGTTTTGGCTATAAAGAGAAGGTTATAGGAATAAAAAGAAGCCAGGAGGTCTATAGGAACAGGATTGGAACACCGCATTATAGGCATTCATTCATTGATTCACGGAAAGGTATATGTTCTGATGTCTTGTTAAGTTTTATGGAAATAGATGATGGGTAAGGTTAGAATTAGGGGACTGAACCAGTCTTTGTACTACAGTTGCACACTTGCACCTATTTTGGGTGCATTGTATAAAATATTTACCTAGTTAAAAAACACAAGTTGCTAGACTATGGAAGTGAACTAGTGAAGTCAATGAAAAGTTGAAAAGAAGCTCCAAGTATACAAGTCATAGTCCCACAGCAAATATAATTGGTGTCATACCTTGCATCCACGGGTAGTTTGCTACTCCAAACAGCCAGAGACTCATTTAAGTGACTAATGAACTCTGCACATGCATCATTTTTCTTCTCCAGAGAATCCTGCCATTTAAATGTGACAGTCGTCAGTTGATTGCCAAGGTGTAACTTCTATAACAAGGACAGGGAACAATGGAAAGCAATAAGGTGACTAAAAGCTTATAATAATAATATACCGGAAAGTGGGAAACACATTTAAAAATCATTAAACACAACTTATATGCATACCAGTTCATTCATTGCATCATTCTCTTCCTGCAATGAACTTCTTAGAAAATAGAATGATAAATATATTCCAGCTCCTAAGTCCCAATCTTCAATCTCTGCTTTAAAGTCCTCCATGGAGGTCGTGAGTCTCCAAATCTCAGAGTGCTCCCCTAAAAGGAACCAAATTCAAACATAAGAGAGGTTAACAGCAATATGCATCTACAGCTTCTCTTTATTAGTATATATGGAATTATGGAGTCACCGAGTCAATAACAATAGTGGGTTGAATAAGCACTCATGTCGATAGTGCATAAAAGCATTAATTAAATTACTCTCAGGAATATAGTCAAGCAACTATTTCTTTTAACACACAAGTAAATAATAAATTAGATCTACCTGATAAAAAGAGAGAATGAGCAACATAAGTCATGAAAGTGGTATGTGCCTTCTGCCAGTTTCCACACTCAATAAAGTGTTCTAGAGATTTTGAGTAATCACCATAATAATTGGAATACATTGCCTGCATTTGGAAATGAAAAATCACAAGCTTAATCAGATTAAAATCATGAAATCAGATACAAAATACTTGGTAACCAGAGGATCTCAAGGAATGTCCCTGCTTAAAATTGGATTAAATAAATTTCAACATGAAAAGCAATAGTAGATATTCTAATGCAAGAAGAGAGAGCAGTGATACACTACTGCAACTATTAACAAGAATCATGGTCCATTGAATAAAATGACGAGTTATTAGTGTGAAAAATTAACAAGTTCAATATAAGGACAGTTACTTACCAGTGCCTCATGTAACCATGGTGAAGGAATGCCCAAGCCCTCAATAAATTGCCATTGCAAATCCTGAGAACTCCAAGTTTCGCAATATTGGAAAAGGATTTCCCTTATCACAGTGGCATGTAAATATGGGTAATCTTCACGATATCGCATGTGCAGCACCACATAGATGGCCAAATGACATTGCCCAAGACAAAGCAGTTGGGAAACAAGTCCCATGTCTAAAACATGAAGATCATTAGAACTGAAAGCACCAACTGCTTCTAGAACTGCTCGTTGATGCCAAATCATATGGTAGTCAAGTGATCATTTGTTGATGCAAAGGCACTAAACATTGCCTTTAAAACACCAAAATCAATTTCTTGATTGGCATGAAGTAGCATAAGATAATAAGCTAGGTCAAACTTTTCCTCTTTGTGGCAGCTCAGAGACTCTTCTACTGGTCCTTCATCAATGTAAATAGGCACAGGACATGGAGCTTTGCCATCATTGAGAAGTTGTTGATATGAGCGGAAAACAATAGGCAATGAAGTATCAGGTGAAAGATGATACCACATCCACAGTCCCAAAAATCTTTTCCAGTCTATATTTACATCATGTAATGCCAAATGGATGTTGCCAGCAAGCAACTGAAGAAGTCTAACTCTTTCTGCTTCGATAAAATTAAAGTCCAATCCATTTCTGCTCCAAAGCTCAAGCTGTCTAGCAATATCAGAGCGGTTGTCTGTAAAGCCACCAGCTTGGCTCAGAAGACATGCCAATCTAACATCTCCTCTAGAAGCAGCAAGCTCCACGGCAGCATCTAGCTGTCGGCCTGTCAGCAGCAAGAATATGTGTGTAGCTCACTTGACTCATTCAAGGAGCTCACTTCCTCCTGAACCCGGTGACAAACACTCTCCTGCAACCAATAACTGAATTCTGCTCTTCTAATCAGTGGGAGTGCCTCTGTGTCTATATCTGATGCGCTTTCTTTCCCTTCAAATATCATATCTTCCTCACTATCACCTTCCAGAGATTTTGTTTCCCGCTCACTTGCCTAGAAGAAAAGAGAACTTTAATTAGTTCCCAGACCATTGCTTGGTGCATCAATACAATACGAGAAGAGGATGACAATCCAGGAACCTCCAGTTGCTTCTCAACAATTTCAATATAGCTCCGGCAAACATCTGAAAGGATCAAACGATCACATACAAGCCTTTGAAGCTTTAAGCTGCACTGCCCCACCTCAACTCTTTTGTTTCATGATTTATTTCCTTGTGAAGATTCAGAGGGGAAGCAAAACAAAAATCTATAAGTTCATCCCTGACTTTGTTATTTTCATCTCTTGCCACTTGGTCAATTGCAACTTTTTCGAAGTTGATTACAGAAGATATTATAGATTCGCTAGCTCCAACGGGTGCACCAGAATGAACAAGGATGCCATTAGGCCCCCATCCTACTCGAAATGATCTACCCATAAACAGCGCAGCATCAACCACATTGTGAGAAAGACTACCAGTTACAGGAGTTTGCTGCTTGGCATCCAGCCTAAATCCTTCAGCATTTGTTTTCTTTAACAGCACCCCCTTGTTTTGTTGTGCCATCAAAATAGAACCAGGAGAGCCTGAGCCAAAACTACCAACATTGTATTCAATAAGAGCTAAAGGTGTCTTGCGAATCAATGGGGGGCTACTTTTCTGGACTGTTGCATGTGAAACATGCTGCAACTGCAATGGTGATCTTGAGGATTCTTTATTGAAGTGTGGTCTACGATGTGAAGGCATACCACTATAATCATCTAAATTCTCTTCCTCAGATGGAAACATCAACATTCGCATTTCTTTCATCTTCACGGGATCAAGCCCAGATGAGCTGGAAGAGAATGGGAGAGGAGTGTTGGGTCAACCAAGGAGGTTTCTTCATTGATATCGGAAAGTTCACGTCCATTCATATCCAAAGGATCTTGACATTCTGGAGACACATCATCCATACAATAATCTTCTTCTTCATCGTCACTCAAACCAAATCTGCTAAAATGTTGAACCAGGAATTTCCATTCACCAGTTGAGCTGTCAAATGAAATGAACTGTGCTCCTTGCCTCTTTGTTTTCAGTTGCAAATTCTCTAGGATTTTTCTTGATGAATCTTCAATATTTTGTTTTAAGGATCTTAGTTTCAGTAACAGAGTTACTTCAGCAGGCTTGTTAAGTCCCATACCAACTGCAGGCTTGGAACTTTCATCCTCATAAACAACCACTTCATGCCGCCTAAACTTAACAATGTGATCCAAATCCAGCCCTCTTATGTCAGTCTCCCCAATAAATCTAATACATCCATGACCAACCCTTCCAACACTAAAATCTACAACTCTACTGCAATAACCGGGACTAGTAAACTCCCTAACAGCCAATTCGCTCAAGCAAGGTACCGTAAAATAATCAGCAGACTGTAGAGTAGGCAAAGAAGCTTCAGTCTCGGGGCAAACCTGACCCGAAACTGCTCCATGAAGAGAAACCTTTCTTCTTTTGCATTGAAATTGGGATAAATGAAGTAAGTCAGCGGACCCCGGATCAACTTTCATTCTCGAACCCCTGAAACCAAATACATGAAGAGAATTAACACCAAACAACAGGAACAAATACATACATATACAGTCATTGTACAGGTGGTGAAAATACATGGTGAAATTGACTTGCCAATTTAGAGTGACCTAAAACCCTAATCGAGATCTGGACCAAAAAAAAAAAACCCTGAGAAAAATTAACGAAACAAAATGAATGTAGTAAATGGCGAAGAAACGGACCTATTATGAATTGAGAGATTAGAATCTCTAAGTTTGAAGCTCAGCAGTTTCCCCACTTCAACAGTAGAGGCAGCAAGAAGAGAATGGAGGTTTTAGAGTGCCTCCAGCCTCCGGGCGGGAGATGGTTTTCTTATTTTGGGCCATTGGGCGGCTTAATCGATTTTTTGTGTGGGGGGAAGATGTATTGTATACTCGCATTTTCTATTTCAACTTTTATACTTTTATATAAAAGGCAAATTTTAATGTGAATTATGGTTCATGTAGTTAATGTGGTTCATAAAGTAGTATTCATCCTAATGTATACTTTAGTTTTATTTGAATTTGTTTTGTTTTTTAAATTTTATTTTCCACACCTCACTAATTTCCGATTATAAGAAAGACCAAGTAAGTATTATTGTTAACTAGTATTTTCACCCGTGCAACGCACGGAATGATTTTGTTATAATATATTTAGAATTATTTGGTCGTTAACAAACCAATTATTTAAATTATAGCATCAAATATTATATATGTATTGAAGATATGGTTTGGATCGTTTAAATGGTTTGTTGATGCTATTCATATACACTGTTTTTGATAATTGCTCAAATTAATAGCTAAATGTGTAGATGTATCGCATGCGGTGCTGCAACTTAGGATTTATATTGTTGGTCAAACCGTATGAGTTATATTGCGAAGTCCTAGAGGGGGGGGGGGGGTGAATAGACTCTTTTTCGAATTTTTCTGAGAATCACCTTTCGGTGTTGTTAATGCAGTGCGGAATAATAAGCTTATGTTACTTGGTAATGCACATTTGCGAATAGAAAAGACAACGTTTCGGTTTGGGGTGAAGATTATATGCATAAGTATAGCAGTATGAAAAGAGGCGAAGCAGAGATTTTATAGTGGTTCGTCACTTGCTACCCCACTCTCTCCACAGACTTGTGGAAGGATTGCACTATCACATCGTTAGTACATTACCAAAAGACTCCTTGATCCACTAAGCGACAGCCTTTCGTAGATTTTTCAACTCCGAGAGTTTACCCGCCCCTATCAACTTCTTCCTGTCAGAGCTTGAGTTGGTAGAAGGATGGTTTCTGATTTCTCCCAACTTGGTGGTGTCTTGATTGATTGATGTATATGCTTTGCAAGGTTCAAGACTCTTAATAGTGAAGATTAAAGGATTGACGAACTACTTCAAGTGCCCTTTCCACCTAACACTGGTTTCCAAAAGCTTAAAGAGCTGAGAGGCGTTTCAAGAGCTTTTGATTAATTTAAGCGAGTGATATGTGTGAACCAGACCTTCCCTTCATTGATGAAGGTGGTTTATATAGGTGTTGAAAATCCATCCGTATGGAGGGAGATGAAATTGTTCGAACCTTTTATCCATAGTGGTTAATGGCCGGGGAGCTTCGAATCATTAAATGCGCCATAAAATGTCCATGTACCATGTAGCCGTTTGAAGATGATGAGCGTCATTAGGAGTTTTGTCCTTTAGCTCGCAGGGAGATGAGTACATCTTCATTAAATGTTCCTTGGTAAGTGTGTTTCCCTGGTTGAGGCCTTTTACACCTAGTGATTGTTTCAAATCAGACGAATAACATTCTTCTTGTTGTTGGAAGAAGGAAAATGCCTTGAGAAAGATTGGTCTTCAACCAAATCTTGTCCTTTCGAGGTGTTTGACAACTTAGAGCATCTCGTTCGTTTAGGTTGTGCTGGATTTGGTTTCTTCTTTCGTCTTGGAAACCCTATCTTACTGATCCATAACCCATTTTCTGTGTTTTTGTCTAGCTACACCGAATTAAGTTGAGTTATGGCAACTTTTGTTTAGGAGAAAGCAGCGTATGAAAAAAGTAAGAATGATTAGGGGTCTAACTTTCTACATTACATTGGTATCATCAAAATCTTAATACAAGGTTCCTAACAATTCCCCCCTTTTTTATGATGCCAAAACCTATACTATTTTTGTAAGGCTGATAAATATTCCATAATGGATTTTCTATTATAAGTATAGCCAAACATGAGAGTTTACAAGTCTTTTCTAGATAAGAGCATTAACAAGAAGGACATAGACAAATAACTCAGACAAGTGACACGAGATGTGTGACAACGAGAGTTTTATATAAAGATCATGAAGATTAAAAAATTTTATAACGAAAGCAGTATAAAAAGACATCTTACAATTCCAAGAGCTTTGATTTCTGTTGATCAGCTTCCTTGATTTCTCGATCATCCTTTCCTTTTTTGCGTTAACATCTGTCGAAGTCTATCTCCTGATAATCATTTGTCTGAAGATCATATTTTTTTACAAACTTATATGGATTTGTCTGACAAGATCTTATATTTGATATTCCAGCTTGTGTAGTTGTTGTAAAAAATGTTTCTTCCTTCAACTATTCCAGCCTTCACCACGAGATCAGTTCGAATGAGTTCATTCTTCTTGATAGCTTTTTCCTGATTCGTTGTGCACTTTGAAGGCTGCATTATGAATGACCTCTGATGGGAGTGTAAACACCCTAGATTTTTAAGACTTTTTAAAACCTATAATAAAGGTAGAATCTCATTAAATCCCAAAATATAATACAAGCGCTCGGGTGTTATGCCACACCTTGGGCTAGAGAACCCAAGTGCACAGACTAACTAACTAATTCCTCAAAAGCTAAATGCATAAACAAGGCACGCAGGCCGAAAAAGAAACTATCTACTTTACGCTCCAAGTTCTAGCGTGCTCAGTGACTTAATCTTTCTGTGCCTGAAAGCCAAATATATCTGTTCAGCGAGAGATGCTGGTAACCCACTCCAACGCGTTAAATACAATACATATAAGATATATAGTGATATACGAAAACCAATTTTGAGCATGAAGATATATCCTACGAACTCTAGCTTTAAAACCGGGAATGATCGACAGATAAGGCCAGACACAAGCAACAGTTATAACAGTATATAGCAGTTCACAACAGGCAAGGCAAATAAAAAGGCAATAAACAATAATTATAACCCAACATAAACAATCCCAACATAAACCCATAGTCACATCCCAAGCATCATAATCACTCATCCATATCTCAACACATAGCACACTTTGTTGGCGCCACAGGACCAATCGCATGCCCATACATGAGGGTCAGCGCATATAGCTCTGACACGGCCCCGCACACCTGCCCGTATCGCAACACGAGGTCGATCGCAACCGACCGATGAACCGCAAGCTCATCATAATGTTTGATCGCAACCAAACAGTGGACCGCAGCCCAAGAGAATGTCATCTGACCGCAGCCAGGAAATATGAACCGCAGCTCATATAGAAACGTTTGATCGCAACCAAACGGTGGACCGCAGCCCAGAGTATCAATCTGACCGCAGCCAGCTTCTGAACCGCAGCTCAGGATAACCAATCCCGATCGCAACCGAATTGGGTAACACACACACATAACACATAGCAAGCACATGCAACCCACATTACACATTGGGAAGGGGGAGAAAGCGTATAACAAAACCTATGCGTGATCCTTCACATACTAAGAATAGTCCTAAGGGTTTCATACTTCTTCCACCTAGGTCAACGGGATACCAATTCAACTAGCATGCAATATATAGACTCATAAACCTACGAACGGTACCCGAAATATCAAAACTAGACATAGGCACATAAACGGAGTCCGTTGGGACACCACGGGGTTCGGGGACATCAAACGGGGAAGCCGGAATCCCCAGTGGGATGATTTCCAGCGGGTAGCCGGTGGGTGGGGGGCCACCCGCCGGTTTCACTGTGGGCAGCGGGCGCCGGCGGGCAGCTTGCCCCGCTGCCGGAGATGACTTCTCGGCCGTGGGTAGGTGGCGGTCCCCTACCCCCACCTACCCCACTGACTCTTTTCACACAATTTACGCCCCGGGAACCATTGTGGAACCCAA
>VALG01006460.1:0-19315 GCA_009835305.1 Ipomoea purpurea
CAAGTAGATTAGAAACAAAAATTTTAAAAAATGACAAACAAATTCACTTGAAAGCGAGATACTAGTCAGTAAAATTTTAGAATTTGAAATGTAAAGAAAGAAGAAATTATAATCAATATAATTATTAAGCTGTATATTGTATAATTGCATACATTGAATAGGACATCACTGCAGTATCCGAGAATAACCAAGTAGTATGGTTAAATAGGAGTTTATTTGATGTGAGTCAAAAATAATAAGTAAAGACATAATTTGAAATTGGAGAGAGAGAGAGTACCCGAAAGCGACAGAGATTTGGTTAGTAGGACTTATACCTGCGTAAATTTAATTTTATATGTGGTGAGCTGCTTGCTTTCACTAGATACGCACACAACAAAATTTTACACATATATATCTTTAATCATTCTCTCTTCTGGGGTTACTAATTTAAAGAACTCAATTCATGTCACACCAGACACTTAGGTTTGGTGCTAACCTAAGAAATGGCAAAATAGACTCGACAACCAATATAAAATATTAAATAAACAAATGCAATGATGGCACACAGCACATGTGGATAAAATGTTTTATATCCACTTGTGCACAGGTTGCATCATGGCAAATCTTCCACATAGTTTTTAGCCATTTGCCTTGGCAGATCTTCTTAGTTTGACCGAGACCTGCACTGATCAAGTTGATTCACCCATGGCTCTACCATATTAAATTAAAGAAAAGAAAAAAAAAAAGGCTTTTGTTGACCAGCATTAGGTCACGAATATCAAATGTCACCATAATTAATTCTACTAATTTGAATCCACCACTTTTCACATAGGGAACGAACTGAGTACCAAATGGACCACAAGACTCTGGGTAATCATGTCTCACTACTGGAATTCTGAAATTTCTGACCACCTGCAAAGCTGATCTAAATCAAGTGCGAAAGCCTATTGTTTCGACTACTTTGACATCAGAAAAAATCGTTGTTTGCTATTTTCCGACCACTTATTGGCTTTCATCTTGAAAAATCACTTATCATGTGGTCGGAAATTCAATCGAATTTCCCTCCAACCATTTGAGGTTACAAAAAAACTAGAGAATGAGAATGTAGTAAGAAGTTCTTTGCCCCGACATTAAAAAGTGGTGTGTTTGCAACTAAAGTAGGAGACTCTCTTCACTCCTGCTGCTGCTGTAGAAGAGAAAAAAGAGGAGCCTGCAGAAGAGCCGACGACGACTTGGATCAGCTTGTTTGACTAATTCCGTATGATGTTGGCTATGTTGCTTTCAGTGGTTTTTTGAATGTTTTCTAGGTGTGATGTTTTAACCAAAAGACAGCCATCTGTTTACTCCTGTTGGGCCCCGAGTTTTTGAATTATCTTCTCATAACTCCAAACTTCAATTTGTAATGATTTTCTTGTATCACTTCTCCTTTTCATTTTTTAAATGACGCCAATATTACCTGATAGTAGCTATCAAATTCAATTTTGATTTATTTGAATTGGATCACCTAATAGGCTATTTGATTTGGTTAAATAATCAATATTAGTGTTTGATTAAATTTAATTTTCCGAAACAGCTTATTACTGCCAAAAATACTAAAATTTAAAAAGTTGTTCAAAATTGTTTTTTTTTTTTTTATAAAAGTTTTTTTTTGACTTTGCAAGTTATAGCTGTGCATGCGTCATTCACACATTAGCTATTAATTTGAGTAATTATTTACTCAAATTCAAACAATGATAACATCAGAACACATAAATGATCTAAATCATATATCTCCATTGAACTATATAATATTAATGTCTCCACTTAAATAATTTCATACTTCGATCCAAATATTCGTTAATATATTACAGGACAGCAATGCATGTCCGATGCATCAACAGACGAATATACTTAGTAACAATTAACACAATATAATGTCCATACTTACTACAAAGATAGATAATTACAAAAGATTATTTCCATGCATAATAATTACGAAAATTATTACACCCATTTCCTCCCTGAATGTTGTTCATCAAACTAAAAGAGTAGTTGGAGTTCAGACTGAAACATGAGCATAGGAAGACACATCTTGAGGACATGAACACTGTCTCCCACTCTAATGCTTTTTTTCTTTCCTTCATCACTGCACTCTGTGCACACAACATACTGTCCAAATAATACTGCAAATTTATTGCAGCTACCAGTTTATGCTAACACAACAGACATCATCCAAAAAACGCTTTAACTTGAAAATTTTCGTAATCCCTTACCCTTCCAAGCGGCTTCCTTTCTGGATGCAAGACTTTGTTCGAGCGGAACTTTGAAGGGTTTCAAGTGGCTCTGTGCTAGTGATGCTGTTTCTGGATGAACTCTTGTTACCTGAAGAAGAATTAACTATCAGCTTAGACTTTTAGTTGAAATGGAGCATATGCTTCAATTTGGTCATCAGACCAACCCATGACCTTGTTGCGCATATATATATAATATATTAAACATAAATGTGAATCCAACTATCAGTTAGCCTTTTAGTTAAGATGGGCACATGCTTCGATACATTAATCATCGAGATTCCAGGGGTAGAATATGCAGAGGAAACAAGCTTTTACCTTACAGCGGTAACATAGTTGAGAGCTATGAATGTTAACCATTTATCTTGATCTCTTTCCACAAATCTTCAGCATATGCTTCACAGCCCTCGACAACAATGCTGTGGGAATTGAAGTTTCGAAAGCATCAAAGATTAAAATTTGCTATATTATGCAGCAAAACACAGTTGTAATAAGAACCTTAGTTCAAATATAGGAAATCACGGTGTAATAATTAAGATATTGGTCGATTTACTTTAGTCCCTATAGAACAATAAAGTTGGCATAAGAGAAGATACTGGGTCTGAACGCATGATAGATACAGGCTCCTCGAGCTGCTCATTTAATGCATCCAGCGATTCTGGCAACAAGCGGAAAGAAAGACAAGCAGAATATCGGTGGTAAGACCTTAGTTCAAAGAAACGAAAAATTTTTTTTTGAAGGACCGACTAGTCTAACCTGGGATGCCAGGAGATATGATAGGAATCCTAAACTTAATATGGTAGCGGAGCATAACTGGGTTTCGCAGACCGTTCTCTGTTGCTGCATTAGACATAAAAGGAGACGAACATTAGTCAAATCATTATAGTTTGAGGATTTAGGCGTTCATAAGGAGAGTTACCTTCTTAAAACGCACAAGCCCGGGAAGGTTTGCCAAAAACTTGTGACCACTCTGATGCTGATCTCCTCGCCAACGCAGAGCCACAGCACTCCAAATGGGACACGGTGTGCGTGCTTATGGCAGATGCAACCAATGGGATCTTCACACATCCATCCCGGGCCTAACTCACTGTATTATGAAGTAAACCATTAACCGATAATAAACAATCTCATTTGAAGAAGTTTACCACCTCCTATGTTAGAACAAACTGCCATACTAGTGCACAAGACATAAAACGAAGCACATACTTTCACCACATTTTCCCCGATGATATGATTAATATAATATTTCAAATGAGAACAATGGGAAATGTCAATTTATCAATTACCGTAAAAACGAGCATTTTGGTTCCTAGCCTCGAGAAGCCCCATGAAGGCTCGGTTAAACCAAAGTAGTGATGGTTCAACCATTTTGAGTAGTATGCTCTTCCTCTTGCATCACAACACCCATCCATTCGCGATCCCTACCGGAACCTGATTGCAAGGACAAGACTTAAGAAGGCATTTCACTTTTACCATAATAATCAAACAAAGTTTTCACCTTTTTCGACAAAGCAATAAGCAGAAGAACATTGAAGATCATAGTTAATAGTTATACATCTCATTAGTAACAAATAAACAAGATGAGATTTTTATATACTGCCACAAAGGCCAATCCTTAGGCCTGTGGAGGATAGATTATGTGCTTAAGATCATTAAGCGAAAGACCACGTGCCCACAAAGAATCAATTCACAGAGGGTGAAACTCTCAGGCTGCAACTGTCAGGCTTGATATGTGTCTTACCCACAAATCGACCCTAGAAAATCAACTAAGCTTATCCGTGGAGGCGGATTTTTCCTTAATACTGACTAAAATTTAGAAATCCATGACATTGGGAATTGCATAGAATCCAACAGCTACTTCAAGATTCACTAAAACATACACAAGAACTGCAAGTTCTCAAATTGGTAATTTATCAAGAACAAACTATCAAAGAACCAGTAGAAACAACCAGCTTGGTTGACGTGAGTGACCGTGCACTTTTATCCCTTAAGAGAGGTCGGAGTTCGAACCCCTCTCATATGGAAAAACAATGGCCAATACTTTTCCCTTACTTGCCTGACCTGGTGCGAATGAGGATTAGTCTGAGTATGGTAAAGATTAAAGTGCTTACTACAGTCATTTCAATTTGGGGACCATTTTATCTATTTTTACCATTAGATTCACTGTTTAGCATACATTCTCCTGGGGCATGCATGGCACCATACATACATACATTCAGTTGAAGTGGTGCCACCATTGATGCATGCACGGCGAACATGAATTGAATTGAAAGAAGAAAAAGATAATAAATAGTATTACCAGTGGAAGTAAGAGCTGCTTCTGAAACAGAGATCCCACGGCAAGATTTGAGAGGTATATCAAGATTGATGACACTTTTGCTGCTGCTTCACATTCCCCATTCTTTCTCTTTCTGGGTTTCTAATTAAGACTTCAATTCATCACACAGACACTTAGGTTGTGCTACCTAAGAAATAGGCAAAAATAATTCGACAACAATATAAAATATTAAATAAACAAATGCAAATGATGCACATAGCACATGTGGATAAAATTGTTTATATCCACTTGTGCACAGGTGCATCATGCAAATCTTCCACATAGTTTTAGCCACTTGCAGATCTTACTTAATTTGACCGAGACCCATGATCAGTCACCCATGACTACCATATTAATTAAATGGCCTGCTAACCAAAAAAAAAGAAAAAAAAAAAAAAGGCTTTTGTTACCGCACTAGGCCTCGTTGCATCAATGTCCACACCATAATTTACTTCCTACCTAGAGTTCAAACCCA
Organism: Ipomoea purpurea; assembly: GCA_009835305.1. Lineage (NCBI taxonomy): Eukaryota > Viridiplantae > Streptophyta > Magnoliopsida > Solanales > Convolvulaceae > Ipomoea > Ipomoea purpurea. The sequence continues at coordinate 5,042 of VALG01006460.1, forward strand.
CCAACTTTCAAAAGGAGAACATACTAGTCCAATTGGATCGTCAAGGAACTGATATTCATTTTGTAATCCACTATCTGAGAATTCTGAAATTTTCTTGACCATACTGTAAAGTATCTTAATAAACAAAGTTTGTTCCAAATTCCACTTGATATCGTGTAAAAATCCTTATGCTATTTTCTTCTGACCCTTTTTTTTTTTTTATTGCTTCAACTGATTTAAAATCACTTTTTCTAAGGTCGAAAATTAAATTACATTTTCCATGTAGTTGTTCACCCCATTTGAGTAAAAAAAAAATAAAAAAAATAGAATGAGAATGCTAGTAAGAAGCTTTGCACTAAGTAGGAGATTCTCATCCTCCCTCTCCTGCGCTGCTGTAAAGATAAAAAGAGACCTCAGAAGAGTCCGACGAAGACTGGGATTAGCATGTTTGATTAATTCCTATGTTTGGCGGTTTGGCAGTTCTTTCATTTTTTTTAAATGTTTCTGAATGTTGATGTTTACCTAAAGACACCATTGTACCCCTTGACGACCCAGTTTTGAAATTTAGTTCTCTATACTCATCGTTCAAATTGTATGATTTCTGTGATCGTAATCTCGTTTTCATTTTTTAATGACCATGATATCGCCGTAGATGGATTATCAATGCAATTTTTTTTGACTTATTTGATCACTTTAACTTATTTGATTGTTTAATACAACAATAATAGTGTTGATTAATAATTGAAACACTCTTCATTATTCTTCAAAATACTTCAATTTAATAAAAGGTTGCCAAAATTTGTTTTTTTTTTGAGTTTGTTTTTTTGATCTTGCAAGTTACATGCTTGCAGCGTTACATCACATATTAGCTTATTAATTGAGTAATTATGTATCTCAAATTCAAACAATGATACATCAAACACATAAATATTATCAAGATCATATCTGTCAATTGCACGTTATAATATTAAGTCTCACTTAAATAATATATATGGATCCAAATATTCTTATATATTACATAGCAAATGGCATTTCCGTGCTCGGCCGGGCCGAAAATTACTATAAAGCAATTAACAACAATAAATTTCCATACTATACAAAGATTAGATAATTGATATGACAAGATTATTTCTCAATGCATAATAAAGTTACGAAAATTATACACGTTCATTTCCTCCCGAATGTGCATTCAAACTAAAAGAGTTGAGCTTTTGGAGTTGCAGACGAAGAGCATGAGCATAGGAAGACACCATCTTGAGGACATCAACACTGTCTCCCACTCTAATGCTTTTTCTTTCCTTCATCACTGCACTCTGTGGCACACAACATACTGTCCAAAAATATACTGCAAATTTATTGCAGCTACCAGTTTATGCTAACACAACAGACATCATCAAAAACGCTGTTAACTTTTGAAAATTTCGTAACCCTTACCCTTCCAAGCGGCTTCCTTTCTGGATGCAAGACTTTGTTCGAGCGGAACTTTGAAAGGGTTTCAAGTGGCTCTGGGCCTAGTGCTGCTGTTTCTGGATGAACTCTTGTTACCTGAAGAAGAATTAACTATCAGCTTGGACTTTTAGTTGAAATGGAGCACATGCTTCAATTTGGTATCAGAACCAACCCCATAACCTTGTTGAGTGTATAATATATAAACATAAATGTGCAATCCAACTATCAGCTTAGCCTTTTAGTTGAGATGGAGGACATGCTTCGATACATTAATCATCGAGATTCCAGGGGTAGAATATGCAGAGGAAACAAGCTTTTACCTTAACAGCGGTAACATAGTTGAGAGCTATGAAATGTAAATCCATTTATCTTGATCTCCTTCCACAAATCTTCAGCATATGCTTCACAGCCCTCGACAACAATGCTGTGGGGAATTGAAGTTTCCAAAGCATCAAAGATTAAAATTTTTGCTATATTATGCAGCAAAAACACAGTTGTAATAAGACCTTAGTTCAAATATAGGAATCACGGTGTAAGAGAAGATACTTGGGTCTGAAGCGCATCATTAATACAGGCTCCTCGAGCTGCTCATTTAATGCATCCAGCGATTTCTGACAACAATAGCGAAAAGATAGACAAGCAAATACGGTGGTAAGACCTTAGTTCAAAGAAAGCGGAAATTTTCTTTGAAGGACCGACTAGTCTAACCTGGGATACCAGGAGATATGGATAGGCATCACTAAACTTAATATGGTAGCCGGACGCAAAACTGGGGTTCGCAGACCTGTTCTCTGTTGCTGCATTAGCATAAAAGAGAGAACGAACATTAGCTCAAATCATTATAGTTTGAGGATTTAGGATGTTCAATAAGTGAGAGTTACCTTCATTAAAACGCACAAGCCGGCAAGGTTTGCCAAGAAACTTGGTGAACCACTCCGATGCTCGATCTCCCTCGTCCAACGCAGAGCCACACCACTCCCACACCGAGACACCGTTGCTTATGGCAGACGGTGCAACCAATGGGACCTTCAGCACATCCATCCCCGGGGCCTTAATCACTGTATGTTGAAGTAAACCATTAACCGTTAATAATAACATAAAACGAAACACATTACTTTCACTAACATTTTCCCTATCATATGATTAATATATTTCAAATGAGAACAATGAGAAATGTCAATTTTATCACATTTACCTAAAAACGAGCCCTTTTTGGGTTCCCCAGCCCTCTGAGAATGCCTCATGAGGCAGTTCTGGTTCAACCAAAGTAAGTGATGGTTCAACCTTTTGAGTATATGCTCTTCCTCTTGCATTCACAACCATCCATTCGCGATCCCACCGGAACCTGATTGCATACAGAATCAAACAAAATTTTCACCTTTTCACAATCAATCAAGGTAGAAGACATTGAAAGTACTCAATAGTTATACTATTTTCATTAATTACACAATAAACAAGATGAGATTTTTCTTATACTTGCCCACAAAGGCGGAACCCTCACCCAAGGGCCATAGGATAGTGGAGTGATATGATCACGGTGTATTAACGACCCATTTAAGAGGGTGAAACTCTCGTGTTGCGACTGTCAGCTCGATATTGCGTCTTACCCACAATCTGACACCTAGGAATCAACTAAGCTAATTCGTGGAGGGACTAAAAATTTAGAATCCAACAGCTACTTTCAAGGCTTCACTAAAACAATTCACCAAGAAACTGCAAGTTCTCATATTGGTAATTTATCAAGAATAAAGTATTAAAGAACCAGTAGAAACTAACTGAACATCAATCATTTCAATTCTTGGGGACCATTTTATCTATTTTTACCATAGGATTCACTGTTTAGCATACTATTCTGGGGCATTCAGTTTGAAGTGGTGCCACCATTGATGCATGCACGGCGAACATGAATTGAATTGAAAAGAAGAAAAAGATAAAAGAATTATATATAACCAGTGGAATAAGATGCTTCAGGAACAGCGATCCACGGCAAGATTTGAGAGGATATGCAGATTGATGACACTTTTGCTGCTGCTTCACTTTCCCATTCTCCTTTCTGGCTTCTGAGACTTCAAAATTCATGTCACACAGACACTTTTGTTGTGCTGCCATGCGTAAGAAATAGGGGCACAAATAATTTGACAATAAACATAAAATATTTTATAGGATATAATAAACAAATGCAAATGATTGATCGCAAAGAAGTAGAGACAGATCCATAAATTTTTTATGTAGCCAAAGAATTCAATTTTTTGTTAATATTTATCTGTTTCTTGATATTAATACTAAAACTGTATTATATATACATATATACATAGGGGAGAAAAAGGTCCCTCTAATGACAACCCGTAAGTTCGGCGGTCTTCGTCAACATTTACAAACTCCAGTCCTTGATGTATCACCAGGGTGCGGTGAGAGAGGGGGGGGAGGCAACGTCCTCTGCCCCTACTTTGCTCACCTTGTTTCATATATGGCATTTACTTTCTTTGTGAGTTTTTGTCGGTAAAATTAGGGTAAACCATAGACTTCAACAAAAATGTATTTTAAGTAACATTTGAGGGTTTGGTCACAAGTACTACATAGGTTCATGCACTAATGTTTTCTTTATTTAGTTCATGTACTTTAAAAAAGTGGTAAATTAATGAAAATAAAACGTGGTTAATATTACTGTTAACTTCAGGATACGTGCGTTTACATCATCATTGTCCATCATGATATTTTATGTTCATACTCATATTACTATAAATATTAAATTAATTATTTACCACCAATAATATTAAATTACTATGTCCAAAATAAATAACTACAACCATGTGAATAATGAGATTTGACACTTGATGTCAGCATTCATGTAATTATTATTTTGACATATTAATGTACTCCGTAATATAAATATAATGATGTGGAAGCAATGATGTTAGCGTCACGAAGCTATAATATTAACACTATTAACTATTGTACTTAGTTTTATCACTTTTTAAAGTTAAGACTAATTAAACAATAAACAATAAGACTAAATTAAACCAAAATACATAGTACATGGACTTCATGGTTCTTTAATCGCGGGGTTTAATCACTTTATACGACTCGTTTGTACTTTTTTTTTTTTTGGAAATTTTACTTTTCGTGTTTGCAATTAACTTCTTAAAAAAAAATCTCATGTTTTGAAAATATACATAATTATTATAACAGAATGTACATAATTGTTTAATAGAATATACATAATTGTATAACAGGAATATACATACTCTTTCTTGAAAAGATAATACACATAATCTAACATAAAACACCATAAACTCTTAACAAATAAACATAGACTTTTACCTCTTAAAAAAAAAAATCTCTTGTTCGATGTACATAATGTTATAGAAGAACGTATCATAATTGATAAAAACGAACTTACATAATTGTATACAAAATTACATAGATTGTATAAACATATGTATGTAATTATATATCAAAATACAAAACTTTAAACTCTGCCAGCATCAACTCCTCACACAACTTAACAACAACGACATCATTTTGAAGCTGCGCCACATTGTTATCCTGCTCCGTGGTGCACGTATAAAAATTTGTTGAAGTGAGCCACTCATTATGAAATTTGTAATCAATAAAATCAATAAACATTTAATTCTACTGTACCTCAAAAAGCTATAACTCACTGTTAAACTGTTAATCACCTCCAAGTTTGTTGCTAATAATTAGCTCATTTTACTTAAGAAAATTTTACGAACATCAGAAAGATACCTTATTCACTTGATTCAGACCCCATGATGGGGACATTGGACACTGGATCTAAAACTTATTTTGGTTCACATTATTGTGCCGAAGGGGACCGGGGCTGATGGACGATGGGGTGGATGTCGCTCCGATGCGGCGGGAGTACTGTCGCCGACTCACGCTCGCGCCTTGTGCGCGGTACTCCACACACCCCCTCGAGGGGAACAGTGTGCGCGTGCTACCATTTAGCTGAGGTGTAGCACTGGGGCCGCCTGCCCGCAGCCACACGATCGCGCGCCTGGTGGCGTCCCAGATCGGCCAGAGGCCCCCATCGCGCATGGGGGGGGCAGCATGCGGCAATTGTGGGCGCACGTCGCCGCCTCGACGCTGGCCAGGTATCGCGGCGTGGTCCTGATGCGCTTGTGTCCCAAAAGATGCCGACACGTGATGCCACCGCGTGCAGGACAGTGTGGAAATGAACAGGTCGTAGCCCGAGCAAACATGGGGCACGTGCCGCTTGGCTTAAGACGGGTGTCGATCTTGGGACTCACACGTGGCGTAGAGGACAGCGAAGTACACTAATAAAAGGGGTCTGGTTACTAACAGAGTAGCAAGAAAGACATTATAACTAATACTACGTTTATGGTCTGAATTTGCAACTGAGATCATGCCAGAAAATCCATCATCAACCATATTATCTCCTCACAAAACAAAAAAAAAACAGTATTCTTATCTAAATATTGTTTCTGATTGTTTTTTTTATTTTAAATTAATATTAAATTGTTAAAATATTCTTGATTAAAGAAAACATTCTGTACATTCCACAAAAAAAAAGTAGCTAACTGAAATTGATTTCGTGCTGATTTTAACTGACATTCCTAAATCAGTAGAAATCATAAGGCAACAAACATGAGATTTGAAACAGACATGTTTTAATGCAATTTTCATAAAAGAAAGACTAAAGTTTGAAACGACATGTTTGAATTGCAACTTTTCGTTGCAAGTTGTGACTTTTCTAGTAGTGGCAAAATTTTGTGAAAATAGAAGTACTCTTAACACATTATTAAAAGACTTATGAAAATATCGCAGTTGATGAAAAGATTATATACCAATACCACACAACTTCAATTTTAATTTTTCCACATCAGTTAAAAGGTACAAACTGGAGAGTAACAAATAGTGATAAAGGTAAAATGTTTATTGTAAAATCTTAAGCCATGGGAAAATGGTTTCATTTCATCAACAGGGAAGAGATTGGAGTTCAAACTGCAACATCACCATAGGAAGAGACCATCCTGAGGACATAAACTGGATCTCCCACCTTAATGGTTTTGGTTTTCCTCGAGCATCCAATCATTACAAACGAAAGTCTGTCCGAAGTACACCTACATAGATGCGGATACCAGTGTAGTATTTAAAAAGAAATTATGAAATTCGCTTAATAAATGGTAGTATATTGACATTCATAAACTATTACCCTTCATGTGGTTTTTTATCGGGATGCAAGTTCTCACTTGAGCGGAATTTAGTAAGGGTTTCATTTGGCTCAGCGCCTACTTCTGCTGTTTCTTGATTAACTCTAGGTATCTGATCATAATCATAATAGAATTGTGATATGAATTTCAATATCGAAAGCCAGATTAGTGATAAGGTTATGATATCTCAGAAAGCATATATGTTTAATGTTATGGTGACATGGGAACCTTTCTCAACTTTATAGCCATTAGAAATTCCCGAGGATACATCTAAATCTGTAAATCACCACAGCGGTAGATGCAGAGGAAATTACCTTACAGCGTAAATAAGTTTGCGCTATTAATGTTAATCCGTTTATCTTGATCTCTTTCCCAAAATCTTCAGCATACGGTTCACATCCATCAACAAGAATGCTGCAGGCAAGTTCAAAGTTTCATGGATTAAGAGTTTGAGTTTTTGTTGTAGCAATGACACAATATCCACAAATTTTTAACAGACTGCAGATCGAGATTAGTTAATAATAGCATAGCAAGATTTAACTCTGCTATGTTTCCTGCATAAAAAGTGGCCAATAGGGAAGTAGAATTTATTACACAGACTACACAGATCAAGGCTTTTCCTTTCTGTGTTTGGACCCTTTGGGTTTGGTGGCTAGACTGATTTCTTGAATCTGAGCTATGACTATGCCAAACTCAATACGAAGTGTAGGAAATTCACCCCTCATGTTCGGTGTCACAGCCGATCTCCATAGAAACAAGGCTCCTTCCATCTGCTCTTCTGCAAAAATCCACTAATGATTTCCTGCAACAATGAGACTCATAAAGAAATGGCTATAATAACATAATACGTCTCCGAAAAATACGATCACCGTTTGTGTACCATTCCTCACCCTGGGATGCAAGAAGACACATTTGGCATAGCATCATTACACCTAACTTGTGGCGCCGGCCATATTGCGGGTCCACAGGCCTAGTCCCTGGTGATGCGCCAATGAACACAGATCAGAGTAATATCAGGTTATCAATCAGCTTCCAATCATACACACAGTCTGCAAACTGGTAAACATGAAGATCCGGACATCAATATATCCAACTATTTACGGTGTCACATAAGCACAAATAAGATAACTGGTCAAATATCATCATACTCTGGCATCATGCACTGAATTGATTATATAGTTTATCACCATAAATTTGTAGTTGAGAACGAACATTTCTTCATTCTAGATAATAACTTCATGAAAGCGCACAAGCCGGCTAGGTTTCCCAAGATACTTGGTGAACCACTCTTGCTTCCATCTCCCTCATCCCAAAGCAGAGCCAGACATTCCCACACAGAGATACCATCAATACAGTTGAGGTTTTCCAACAATGGACTTGAGAGCATCCATACAACAGGAGCCTCCTCGACTGCGGTCTGTTCGGAGCAAAAGCCTCAGCACATCATCCTTCACTCATCCACGCTCTCCGGGCCAGCGCAACTTCAACTCAATTTCAAACCTTTGCATTCATGACACATTCCTCCCCAATAAAACCTCTACCCGCCCTTCACAAAACCCCAGCCGCGTTCGCTCTTCGCTTCTTCCCAACCCTCGCACCATAAGCCGTCGCGCGCAGCAGCTCCACTTAAACGAGGCAAGACTCTGCTTCAACCTCCTGCGTCCACCTCTTGCCTCCTGACTCCTCTCCACCAACCACCCCATCGCCATCACGACGATCCAGCGGGCACATCTCACTACCGTACACCACACAATATCCATCGCCCCTCATTTACACTTCTCTCTCCAGCGACCGAACTGTCGAGCCCCTTATTGCTGCCCATGGAAGTCGATTCCTCGCGGCCCAGACCATCCTCGACACATACGAGTCCTATCATTATATGTCGCCCGGTGCCCAGTAAGACACTGAACTCCGACTCCACTCCCAGAACTGGAAGAAATCACAACGCAACACTCTCATATTCATAGCAACTTACTTATACACACACCCGCACACCAGGCAAAGTGTATCCTCACCCAGTAACCAATGATGGGTGCATCAGAAACGGAAATTCACGGCAGATTTGACACAGGCATAACCACCATTGGATCCACTTTCGCACTGCTCTTCACAATCCTCCATCTTTCCTTCCTTTCCCTAAAAGACGGCTAATTAGGCCCAGCATATACCACCAGCTCATGTCTCTGAGTAATTTCCTTCACATCGACGAAACAAACTACTTTTCCTTCTTTCTCTTTCTTCCACCTCTCCTGAATTACATAGTCGCTGCACTCAGAGGATAACTGAAACAATCAAATTCCCACGCAATTCTAACTGGCTCGTTATCTCATCGACGACGCACGTTTTGTTCCATCGTTCTCTCGTACACAGTTTTCTCGTTCGCATCTCGCTATTCCCATACGATTCTCCATCTGCAGCACCCACACATATAACCATCAGTGCCTTTAACACACGCTCATCAGCTGCTCCAACTGAAACAATTAAACATTGTCATAATGTTTTTTGTGGTTGACTCGATCTATGAAATTGTTCTTCTATAACTATACACCTCAATCGTAAAAAACTTTTTAACTGCCCGCTTCATCCATAAGTTCATCAAATGGTATCACTACCTAGACTTTATCTCGCCAAGAAATAAACATCTCATTTTTATATAAGTTCACATTTTTTTTCTTGGTAAGGACATTAAGCCAACAATCCCAGTTTAACAGCTAAATAATGCTAATGACATCCGCTTAATAATAGGTTATAAGCTCTTCAGACGTCTCGCTCGCTTCAAGGCGCCCTGGATATGCCAGCCGCACATCTTTTACCCATAAGGTATAGTGAATTTAACCACATCATCTATTAAAAAAAAAAATTAACGAACCACAAAACTTGAAAGCGGATTTGCTCCACCAACCCCAAAACGCCTATCTCGCGGCTCGCCGCTGCAGCTGCGGCTACTTCTGCCCTGCCTGTCTACTCTTATATCTACCAGAAGGTTGGTCGCGCCACGATGCACAAATTTATCTTCTTGCTAACTTTAACAAATAAAATAATCAATAAAATTTAATATTTAAAGTTAATTGTTATATGTGATTTAAGTTATTTTACTGTATTATATTTAATTTGAATTTTAAATAAGAATTGAAAATTTAAAATACTGATTTTATTAATAAAAAGATTTAATAAACTGTAAATAAAACATCTCAAAAAAAAACAATGTCAAAATCTCCCAAAAACTATTCATTTGAAAAATATTATTAATGTAGAACGGTATTATTTGGCATTCTAATTTCCCTCTTATATATTTTTGTAATCAAAATTAATTATAATTGGGTTTAAATAATATATTACACCAGATGTAATAATATAATTTACCGATAAGTTTTAAACACAAAAAATTATTTTCCATACTTATTATATATATAGAGATTTAAGATTTGATTTAATAATTAAAAAATTTTAATTTTTTTAGTTGGTAAAAAATATGCCCCGTAATTCATAATTTTTTTACCTCCGCATTTAAGGTTAACGTAATAATGGCAAGCCAAAGCTGTGAAAGTGACCATCTAGCACATTCATGACCATTTGAAGCATAATGTATTTAACTATAATCTCACTGTTCAAAAAGTATTCAATTAACTATTAAACGTGCACATCAAAGTTGGTGCTAATATTACTCTATTTTGATTTACCATATCCGGACCTTTTCTAAAATATATATGAATAATAAAATTAAATAATAATAATACTAGTAATAACTATAAAGTCGGTTAGTTTCGGACTCGTTGATGGTGAGGTTTAACGGTAGAGATATTTTCACAGCCTAATTTTTAGGATTTTCAAGATACACAGCAAAACGAAGACAGAGAGAACATACAAAAATTAGGTGTCAAAATTAGTCCACTCGCTATTTTGTATCATTGATCAGTGTGCTGTAGCAGATCAGACCGCTAACTTCTTGCCTAAACACCTCTGAGCAGGTGAAAAGCACCTTCTTCTATGACTCTTCCTGTGCTGAAGAGCGCTGTTGATGAAGGACCTTCGCTCCTCTTAGAGGCCAAGATGGTGAAGTCTCTCCGGCCCTTGAAGAGTGAATGATCTTTCTCCATGTCCACCGATAATGGAGTTTCTCCTGCGGATAGGGTGCTGTCAGCCAAGAGTGCCTTGAAAGAGAAGCTGACGAATCCCCCCATGTGACGTGGCATGCAGACTGCCCCCTCCTCCTTTGTGCTCTTCCTCTCCGTATAGTTGCAAATCAAATAGTGTATGTTGGGTAGGTTTTAATAGGTAATAATGATGGCTTAATTGGGTAGTAAGTATTAGCTTATGTGGGGTATAGATAAAATAATAAATAATAATAAAATAATAATTAATAATAATAATAATTGTGGTAATGGGGTAATTTAATAGCAGGTAATGAAAGGATTTAATAATGGTGATAAATAAAATAACGGCTAGTTAATTTGGTGTTAAGTAGGATATTTTGACTGAGTTTAGGTGGGTTAAATTGGGACTAGCGGTCCAACTAGGTCCAAATATCGGTAATCATTAAATATATTAAAAATATACATTGTATTAAGAAAAATTATTTCAATATTAAAAGTAATTATTATATTTTATATAACGTACGTTCAGTATATAATAATGTACTTTTTTTAATGCTTCCACTATGATTTGCCATCAACTCCGTTGTCCTCTCAATAAAATACGTTAACTACCATTTTTTAGAATATCTTCCAATTACATGTGAATTTTGCGACTGAGATCATGCTAGAAATAATCATCAACAATATTATTATCTTAAATATTGATGATAATAATGATTTTTTATATTTTAATTTAATATTAAATTAGTGTCAAATATTATTGACTTTAAAGAATAGATGCGTGCACACACACCAAAAAAAAAAAAAATAAAAAAAAAGATATGAAATAGATTTGTTTTAGTGGACTTTAGTGGTACGTTGTGAATAACGTACATGTTGATGTTTCTACAAAACAATGGAACATGAATATTATAATCAAGGTTCCTATAAATTGTTTTGCAATAAAATTTGTTGCAAACTTGCACACTGAATAAAGTTATCAGTTTGAAAAACGTTTGATTGCAACTTTTCTCGTTGCAAATTGTCCTTCTAAGGTGGCAAGATTTTGTGAAATAGATTTTTCTTAAAACATTATTACAAAGACGTTATGAAAATATCGCAGTTTATCAAAGATTATATACCACACAATTTACAATTTTAATTTTTCTACATCAGTTAATACAAGTAAAAACTGGAATCAGCAAACAGTGAAACGGTTAAAAAGTTTATGGTAAATCATAAGCATGGGAAATGGTTTTATTTCATCAACAGGGAAAGAGATTGGAGTTCAAACTGCAACATCACCATAGGAAGAGACCATCTTGAGGACATAAAACTGGATCTCCACCTAACGGTTTTGGTTTTCCTCGAGCATCCCAATCATTACAAACGAGAGTCTGCCCGAAGTACACCTACATAGATGCGGAATATCAGTGCAGTATTTAAAACGAAATTCTGAAATTCGCTTAATAAATGTTAGTACTTGACATTCATAATATTACCCTTCCATGTGGTTTTTACCGGGATCAAGTGCTCACTTGAGCGGAATTTAGTAAGTAGTTTCATTTGCTCAGCACCTACTTCTGCTGTTTCTTGATTAACTCTAGGTACTGATCATAATATCATAATAGAATTGTGATATGAATTTCAATATCAAAAGCCAGTTTATATGATACAGTTATGATATCCAGAAAGCATATATGTTTAATGGTTATGGTGACATGGGAACCCTTTCTCAACTTTATAACCATTAGAAATTAGAATTCCCGAGGATACATCTAAATCTGTAAATCACCACAGCTGTAGATGCAGAGAAAATTACCTTACAGCGAAAACATAGTCGTCCGCCTATTAAAATGTTAATCCGTTTATCTTGATCTCTTTCCAAAAATCTTCAACGTACGGTTCACATCCATCAACAAGAATGCTGCAGGCAAGTTACAAAGTTTCATGGATTAAATAAGGTTTGAAGTTTTTGTTGCAGCAATGACACAATAGCCACAAATTTGTAACAGATTGCAGTTCAGAGATTAGTTTATTAAATCACTGCTTATATAATTATAGCCATAAGCAAAGATTTAACTCTGCTATGTTCCCTGCATAAAAACAGTGCCAATAAAGGAAGTAATTTTAATTACACAGACTACACCAGAGATCAAGGCTTTTCCTCACTTCTGTGTTTCGACCCTTCCTGGTCTTTGGGCGTTTTGGGCTACTCTCGGGTTTGGCTATCGGGACCTTGATCTGTATGAAATCTGAGCTATACCCTACTCGCTAGACTCAACCGATAAATAAACATGTCCTCACTTCTGGGTCTACAGGATTCATAAGACCAAGGCCTCCTATTCACCCCCTGCCTCCTTAAGAACTCCAGCTGATTCTGGCACACAACGAAGCAAACGAATCACTTAAAACGATCATAACAAGCCGTTGGTAAACCAGAACTAGCTCAAAGCAATGACTCCCATCACCATCTTTTGTACCCCACAGTCTCTCGCTCTCACCCTGGGATACAAGATGAATTTGGAAGGAATCCTATTCCTTGCCACATGTAATCTTGCTGGCCAGCGTGCTACTCTGGGCTCCACAAAACTGATTGTCGGCTGCCGCATGACCACCACAAGATAGGGAAGAGAGTATTTACCTCAGTATCATCAACCACGGTTCTCCAATTGATACACACTCCCTGCAACTGGGTAAAACCACCGCTCGAAGACCATCCCTCGGCGCGCACCTTACCGTCCTTCCCAGCAATTTCACGGCGCCGCATGTACCCGCCCGCTCGATCCAACTTACCGGCCGCTTCACACTACCACACCCAGTCACGATGTAAGAAGTCACCATCGGTCCCTAAGATAGTCCATCATACGCTGCCCAGCCAATATCACTCAACAAGTTATACAAAGCATACACTCACTTTCTATATTAGATACAATTTAGTCTGCATCTCGAACACCTTCCTCTTCACATTCTCTAAGATACAATTACTTCCCTCGAACAGCCGCACTACGCGGCTAGGTTTCCACCAGACTACTTGCTGAACCCACTTCTGCTGGCCCTCATCTCACCTCATCCCAGCAAACAGCGGCCAGACCAGCCACACAGACGATAACCATCCAGAGTACAGTGGAAGGTTCAATCAATGGCCACCTTGAACATCCACACCAGGGAGTCCATTATCCTCCTCTGTTCGGAGCAACTATAATCATTTATATATTCCGAGAATTTCAAGAGTTCAAAACCATTGAACATCTGACAACCCTACTAAGCAAAACGACGCCTTGTTTTTGGGCTTTCCAACCCTCGCAAGGAAGCTCGCGCGGCAAGCTCCACTTCAAACGAGCGCAAGATTCTGGCTCAAACTCTGCCTTTGGCCCTCTGCACGCTCCTCTCCCTGAATTCACCAACATCCATAGCACGATCCAGACCGGATCATCCTAACCCGTACACAATCACCTTCATGTATTTCCAATTTTTCCAGAAAATTCTCAGTACCTGCCCATAAATCCAATTTCGGGCAGAGAAATTAATATAATTATCATCCGGCCGGCTGAATAAACGGATCGATGTGACACTCA
>VALG01006468.1:0-12246 GCA_009835305.1 Ipomoea purpurea
TTCAGGAACAGAACTGTAACCAGTATATTTCTGAAAGAGGTAAATGATGCAGACCCTGTGCAAGGCGGTGGAATTTGAGAACAAACCAAATTTAAGGTAACGCAGTCTAAATCACTTTTAAAGCAAATAGTTCATGCAGCTACGGAAGGTAGTAGGCGTATTATTTCAAAAAATAAACCAAGTTGAACACATCACTTAGAAATCTATTACACAGTTAAATGAATTTCGAATATTTTTACAACAAGGAATTCTGTGACATCTAAGTAACCCCACAATGCACATTTTGATCAAGATTCATTATTGATCATTTCATCGATCATAGCCAACTAGAATTTGTGCAACATCACGGTAAATAACACATGCAATACACAATAAAATCCTTAACACATATTGCAATTTTATCACTTAAAAATTCGAATAAAAACATGCATATAAACACTTAAAACAATTTATTTACGTAAGACAATTTATCTTGAGCGAAGTATCAATTTAAATTGAGAGATTATAAGATCAGTGATACTTAGCTCATTTCGATCATTCCCAACTCGTGCCTTAAGGTTGTAAATCTCGTTTCGCATAAAAGCTTCGTGAGAATATCAGCAACTTTGGTTTTCCGTAGGGATATATTCGATCTTCAGATTTTTCTTTTCAACGTGATCCCTTATGAAATGGTGTCGAAATGTCGATATGTTTGGTTCTTGAGTGAAGCACCGGATTGTGGTGATAGCGATTGCACTATATTATATCACAATAAATACTAACGTCATCACAATTTACTCTGTAAGAATCCTCAATTGTTGCTTTCCATCCATAAAATTTGCGCACAACAACTTCCTGCAGCAAGTGTATTCGCATCGGCGGTACAGTTGCGATGGAATTTTGCTTTTTGCTGAACCAAGAAAAAAGCCTTCCCCCAAAGAACTGGCATGTCCCGAAAGTCTTTTTTCTGTCTATTTGCCAACTACAAATCCGCATCTGAAAAAACTCCGTTTAGTGTAATTTGTACCTTTGGTAAGGTAGCCTTAATATGGTTAGGAAGCCCATGAAAGAATGAAAAATGAATAATGAAGGACAATGGAGTTTTAGGGATTTGTTGAAGTTGCTAATGGGCAAAGGGCATTTGTTGTAAATTGGTCTTTAAGGCCTAAAAAGAAACTCATTAGGCAGAAATTGAGAGATACCAGGCCGGGCTTTATTTGCCAGAGGGATTTACTCAAAAAGAGGAATCGATTACAAGGAGACCTTTTCCTCCCATGTATCAAAGAAAGATTCACTTCGGGTCCTTTGGCATTTAGTTTGCACATTTTTTCCCCCCCCCCCAAAAAGATTCCCCCCCTTTTTTGGGAGTTGCAATAAATGGATGTGAAAACCGCTTCCTAAATGGTGATCTTAGAAGAGGAGGTTTTTCATGAAAAACCTAAAGTGTTTTCTCTTCTAAGGGTGGTTAGCATTTAGTATGTAGCTTAAAATCCATATACGGTTAAAAACCCGTCATGGTACATCAAGTTTCGATGGGGTAAATTTCCTTCATTGGTTTTGTTGGAAATTCTCCAGATAACTGATATACCAGAAGTGGGTGGAGTAAAGTTTGTTTCCTTGTTTTTATATGTGGAGACATCTTACTTGCCACCAATGATACAGGGGATGCTTCGTGAAACAATTTCTTTCTAAAACTTTGATATGGGATATGGGTGAGCTCTATGTTATTGGCATTAAAAATTCAGAGAGATAAGGTCCCGGGGTTATACTGGGTTTATCTCAAGAAACCTATATAAACAAAGTTTTAGAGAGATTTCATGTGCAAAATTGTTCATCTAATGTTGCTCCCATAGCTAAGGGATAGACTATTGGAGAGCTGTAAAGAGGGTTCTAAGGTATCTAAGATGAACCAAAGGTTACAAGCTTGGGTTTAGGCAGACAGACAATTTAGATCTTGTCGGTCATTCAGACGCGGACTTTGCTAGCTGTGTTGATTCTCAAAAATCAACATCAGGGTGCGTCTTTATTGTGGCTAGTGGGCTATCTCATGGAGAAGTGTTAAACAGTCCTTAATAGCTACTTCTACCATGGAAGCCGAGTTCGTTTCCAGTTTCGAGGCAACTTCATAGGGTGTTTGGCTAAAGAATTTTATCTCTGGCTTAGAATTATGGATTCTATATCTAAGCCATTGAAAGTCTACTGTGACAACTCAGCTGCAGTCTTCCTAGCTAAGACCACAAAAGTGGGAGTCGAATTAAGTACATCGACATCAAGTTCTTAGCAATTAGGAAGTGTGTCAAAAATAAAGTTGTATTCTTTGAACACATTAATACTGGGTTGGTGTTAGCAGATCCCTTGACTAAATGCATGCCTTCAGTTAAATTCAAGGACCTGGTTTTGAAAATGAGACTTTCATCTACTTTGTGATTTGTATATACATTCAGTTTCAATAAAATTCTTTGGCATTCAGACATTTTCTCAATTAAGTGTGTACACCTTCATTTGCTTCATATTGATGAGAAAATGTACTTCAGGGACTTGGAATAAACATAGGGTTTATTTCGTTGGGTTTTGTTTCCTAATTAAGTGCTCAATGGCAGTTTGCATTTGATCATAATGGATACTACTCGTGCTAATGAGGACGACATGTCATTATGGTTGGTGTTTTTCTGTTATTGAGTGGTAGTGCTTGCACCAAGTGGAGAATGTAACGTTTATCCGTTACTATTATTATAACATTAGGATAAGTTATGATAATATTCAGTATTTGATATGTGGTGCAACACTAATAACCTAACAACTAGTCTACCACTATGATTAGGATCTAGTTAGGGTTTAGGAGACCTAAAGACATCAACCACAATGATGGCCAGTGGTTATATAAAGGTCACTAGTCCTCTCATTGCTCACATTACATACCTCATACATCATCTAGAGAGAGCTGAGTAAAGTGAGAGACAAAACACTTATCATCTCTGCAGCAGTCCGGATCGCTCAACCGTAAGAAGAACTATGGCTGGAGGTTAGTACGATCCTATTATCACATATAAGATTATGCATGTGATATTTTAGTCTAACAGTATATACATCTATAAAAAATTTTAGAGGAATAAGTAAATAGGACTTTGCCTAAACATAACCCGAGAGAAACATTCAAGAACTATTTCCTTACAATTTCCATATTATCACCAATACTTAACATAGTATTAAGAACTTTTTTTTTCTCATCAATAGTCTATTGGGCGATCGGTTTCTTTGTCTTTTCACCACTGGGTACGGCCGGTACGACCATCATTGGCTCTCTTCAACCATTTTTCACACTATCCCAACATTCTTTGTCCAAGGACTTGATGAACGCTCTCATATGAGCTTTCCAAAATGCATAATTATGATCGGGGATTACAATTTTGAGTGGTATAAGTAAAGATGATAAAATGAGCCGTGTCTGGCCATGAAATGCTGAGTCAGCTTATGCATTGGTTTTTTTTTTTTTTTTTTTTTTTTTTTTTTTTTTTTGAATGCAGCTTATACATTGCTTATTGTAATAGTTTTATAAGATTACAAGAAAATATATAGTAACAAAATATCAACATCTTAACTATAATAAAGTTATATGGTTTGGGAAGTAATTAATGTTACAATTAATTACCAACATTATTATTATTACTAGCTATAAATATAAAATAGCCATAACATCTTTAACTTTAAAAAAAAAAAAACATTTGAAAAATAAAATAAGCTATTTTTTTTTCTCTCCCATAACAAAGGATTACATTTATTGAATTAATGTAGTTATTAAATGTTATGATATTAGGATTAAGGATTCCGATTCCCGATTAATAAAAAATATGAAATGATGCAATATTAATTAAATCTCTGGCTTTACAATGAAAGTCTATTTGATATGTTTTTGTTATTTATGGTGCTTCTTGGGATTACAATATTAATTAAATTTTCGATGAAAGCTTATTCGATATCTGAAACAGTACAATTAATGCAAGCCTCTACATATAATTTTTCTCCATCTCAAATACTTCAAAGAAATGGCAGAAGCGAGAAGGGATGAAGAAAGCAAATGTTGCGGGCCGTGGGTCAATTATTGGACTTCAGAATAAATAAATAAAAAATCATTTGAGCCATAAATAAAAATTTAAATATATATAAATGTACGAGTTAATTACCAAAATGGTCCCTTGACTATAGTGAAATTACCAATTTGGTCCTTGACTATTTTTTTTAACCAATTAAGTCCCTCAACTTTAAAAAATTTAACCAATTAAGTCCTCCGTTAGTTTGACCGTTAGTCAACGGTTAATTTGGGACCAAATTGGTAATTTTGCTATAGTTAAGGAACCATTTTGGTAATTAACTTTAGGGGTGGACAATTCGATTTAGTTTTCTCGAATCGAACCGTATCGAACCGAACGAACGATATTGAATTCTTATACTAGACTTTGGATATGGACTATGTAAACATCATAACACAGAATATAAAACTTTTGATAACAAACCATAAAGAAATCAAATAAAACATTTACGAGAGATACTCGTGAAAATATGAGCTGAACGACAGAGCAAGCAGTAAGGGACTTGGATTTACTTTTTATTTATTTATTATTATTTATTTATTTATTATTTATTATTATTATTATTATATTTTTAAAAAAAATCAAACTGTATTCGGTTCAGTTCAATTTTTTACCGAACAATTCAGATTGGATCGGATTTTTTATCGAACCGTTCGGTATACAAGAATTCAATATCGTTCGGTTTGTTCGGTATATTACTTCGGTTCGGTTCGGTATGGTTCGATTTGAGAAAACTAAACCGAATTGCCCACCCTTAAAGTTAATTACCAAATGGTCCCTTGACTATAGAGAAATTACCAATTTGGTCCAAAGTTAACCATTGACTAACGGTCAAACTAACGGAGGACCAAATTGGTTAAAAATTTTAAAATTGAGGGACTTAATTGGTTAAAAAAAATAGTCAAAGACCAAATTGGTAATTTCACTATAGTCAAGGGACCATTTTGGTAATTAACTCTAAATGTACATATCGTATGGGTCTTTAATGTTTTTCTGGATTTCTAAACTTAGGACTTTTAAAAGAAAAAAAATACATTTGAATTATCTCCACAAAAAGTGGTCTTGGACTTATAGAATGACATTTGGGTTTATGGAATGACATGTGCATAAAGATATATTATATAATCATATAAAAAAATGTGTTCAATTAGAGTTTAAATTTACTCATACAAAGTTTGAAATTTACTTTCTAAATATAATTATCTTAGTTATTATTCGTATTGTGAAAATTATAATATAGATGAAATACAATTAAGAATAAATCAATGTAATTATGTAAATACTCTTTATACAAAGACTATGTAGTCTAATGGTACTTGGGTTGGACTTCCACTTAGAAAGTTGTAAGTTCGAGCCTCAGTTGGGCGTTATTGGTTCTTAAGAAAGTACATGAACAAATACTATATTGTAATAGAGCCAGTAACATTAAAAAAAATATAAATACTCTCTATATTTTTATTTGAATATGTACATAATTAGAGATTATATTAACTATACAAAATTTTAATTGTAATTTTGTATTCTATAAAAATAATAAATACTTGACTAATGGAAGCTCAAAAATATTATTATATTAAACAATTTAACATATTTTTATTTTTTTATTTATATTTATAGTAACATAATTTTTCTCCGTGCACCGCACGGGTGAATTACTAGTACCTACTAATAAATTAAATAGTTACAACTTAAAGTACTTGCATTTTTCAGTATTTTACATATATATGAAAATATGTTGGTAATTGGTAAATTAAATAATTAAAAATTTAATAATTTTACTGAAAGTTTTGTCCAAGATTCTAATAGTCAACACATAGGCTCTGTTTGACAAGGCTAAGCTAGGAGCTTATAGCTTATTTAAGCTACTAATAAGTTATAAGCTCTGTTTGGTAATATTCTAAAATAGCTCCTAGCTTAAAATCAAAGAGCTTATCTTGAAAAGCTACTGTCAGGTAGCTTCTCAAATAAGCTACTAGCTTCCTAACTTTTTTTCCATCTTTACCCTTATTACTTTAAAGTAATTACATATTTTAACCTTATGAATTTAAAAATCATTTCTCTTCCCCTAATCCCAACTTTCACGTCAATCCTTATTAATTACTTATCTATTATTATTATTATTATTATTATTATCTCAATTATTGTTATTATCTTATTATTATTATTAATTATTCATCTATTATTATTATTATTATTTATTATTTATTATCGAGTGCAAATTAGCAATATGCGCTTCAACCAAATGACAATTATTGCCTATTTCATTACATGCGGATGCAGATCATGATCATTGCTAACTAGTTTTTATTTTAAAAATGTTTATTTTTTTTTTTTGAAGACGACATGCTTAAATTTTAATATATTACGACAAACTAATTTAAATTTACTGAAGATGTCATTTTTAGGTCTTTTTTACCATTTAATCAGCTTATCCCCAAAAGTTAATTTTACCAAACACTTTCAATCATAACAGCTAGCTAATAGCTCTTCAATTTTCAGCTCCGAGCTTATAGCTTTTCAGCTTTCAGCTCCTTTTCAGCTATCAGCTTCTAGCTTATAGCTTTTTCAGCTAGGTTTGCCAAACAGAGCCATAAGCGTGTATATAATATTCAAATTAATGACTTGACTTTTCTTCTCCCAATGACTTGACTTTAATTTAAGGGTTGGTTGCTTTTATAAATTGCTCGCCAGTCAGCCATCAATGCTAGTTGTCTTGACTGTACATAGAACCACTCAGGCAGTCATCAATCCCATTCAACCTGTAATAAGCTTCTAAGAATTGCACTACCGGTTGTGTGGTCAAGAACTTCTTTTGAATTTTACGGTATTAAAATCCAAATTAAATTTCCCCATTTAAGTATTATGTAAGGAACCCTCTAAACCTGTATAGGTTATGAATTGAATCATAATCCATATAGGCAAATGGCGGTGCATATATATGACCACATAATGCATTGGTCAGCTGACGACGGTAAAGAAATTATAGTAGCATCATATCAAAAGCAGTGGAAAGACACGGTTAAATATAATAATTTAAAGTTGGGACAAGTCATTTTCAGAGTTGCATTTCATCTAGGAAAGCACTCGACCGATGAAACAATATTCACAATGGGTACCTTGGAGCTTTGCCGTGCAACCGTGTGGTGCACCGTAATTGGATTCATAATTATTATATATACTATAAATCTCATAATCTCTATACTATAAATTTCATAATTTCTATACTGTGATTTATAATTTATAAACTGTAGATTCAATAATTCTATACATGATTCATAATTTCTATACTATATAGTTATCAATAAATTATGAACATATAGTTCAGTGATTTGTGAATACATACAAGTTCATAATTGGATATAACATTGAAAATTATGAACATAGAGTTTTGTAATTGTGAATATAGAGTTCAATAATTATGAATCTATAGTATAGAAATTATGGATTCCAATTTCGTGCACCATGAAGCTTTTATCTTTAAAATTCTTGTAGAGAAAATCCTTTTGGAACTTGTATCTAAAAAAAAATCAATTTTTGTACAAATGTCTAAGTGTGGGGTCTTGATCGTTGGTTTAAAGTTTTGTTTCCTTGAAAGTTTGTTCCATTCCAAAGAAAATCCAAGAAAAGATTCAAAAGAGAACATGATAAATAAATAAAATAAATAAAATATAGGAGGAATAAAAGATTGAAAGTTTGTTGTTTAGACCCCCACATAATAAGAATGTTGCTTTGTTCTTGAGTTGCATCTAGCTTCTTTGGTTGTTATTGTCTTATCTCTTCTAAAGCTTAGAAAAAATGGAAATTGTGACGTTCTCTATTTGTTAATTTTCCCTATCACTTTTTGTTAGTCATTCACCATTAGTCTCATTACAAGCTTAATAAAGACATACTTGATCTTAGCATGCATTCTTAGAGTTGAGCTAGTGGGAGTATGAAGGGCAAGCCTATGAGATCTCATTCATGAGCCGTGTTTACATAATCTCAACTTAGTATTTGTGCACACTTGATTCTTACGCACTTTAATAATTTTGGTGCTTGGTTATTGGCTTGTGAATGGGTCTTATGTGCAAAACTGAGATGATTCTTGATGCTTGTTCTTTGCGGCAAGTCGGTTGGTGGTATGAAAGGTTGTGTCTAACGCCCCTTTTCTTAAACTTACTTAAGCAATTAAACTTTAAAGATAAACTAAACAGCGGAAATAAACTTATAATTAACTTTAAGGGAGCGGCACCACACCAACCATCACTCACGGTGATTGCACAGGCTAGGGTAAAACTAACAAACAAGTCCAACTAAAACCGAGAATCTAGGGGAACAAACCCCGTGTTCAACACCATCAAAACAAATAGTTTACTACAATTCATCAAACGAGTTTAGACTACAACATCATTCTAACTAGTCTAACTCGGAACTCTCTCTCTCTCGAACCTACAAGCTCGAACCACCTGAAAGGGTTAAGAATAAACAAGTAACAAGCAAACCGTTAGCACGAAGCTAAGTATAATGTCACTCAACCCTGTAAAGTAAATACAATATATACTTTGGAAAACAAGGTTTACATTCTTTGCTCAAGCAAGTTTAAACACTTAACATACTTTGGCATAACTTCTAGATGCTTGCAACTTAATACTCAAATAGGCAGACTTAACATAAACAACTCATCACATTCTCATCTTATAAACAATCTAAGCTTCTCAAATAATCAAAATTCTCATGCTTTCTCATATAAATCAAATATGCAACTCATGTTATCAAGTACTACTCATGCAATCTCGTGCAAAGATATATCAATAGGCAATCTCGTGTTACTACTCATGCAATCTAGTGCAAGACATATATAAATAACCAATCTCGTGTTACTACTCATGCAATCTAGTGCAAGACATATATAAATAAGCAAGCTCGTGCTACTTCTCATCCAATATAGTGCAAGATATATAAATAAATATAGATATACTGTCACACTCTAAAAAGAAACTTTTCTGTGGAGGTTCTGATGTCATAAATGACTTGCTTTTCTTCTCTTTTCTTTGAGTCTCAATGACTCTCTTTCTTTCTCTTGAATCTCTCTTAACTCACTTTCTTTCTCTTGAGTCTCTCTTAACTCACTTTCTTTCTCTTGAGTCTCTCTTGACTCACTTACTTTCTCACACTCGTGACGGTTTAGGGATTCACATGGTGGTGAATTAACCCCAATGGGAACGGCGTATAACCAACCCAATATCTCTCCCGTCCATAAACCAATCTAGTGGTCCTTTCTCTCACTCTGTGGAATCAGGTATCGAACTATCAGTGTGCACACCCCCTGGCCAGGATTCCAAACCTGGCAGGTAGTTTTCAACCTCTTAGTAACGTGAGAAACGCCTCGTTACTGATTATCGGATCGCAATTGTCCGAATCTTCTTCTTTTACCCGAAAGGACATAGTCCAAATGGGTCCTCCAAAATATTGTTCTTCCTCATCATAGATACATATAGATAGATATATCACCCATGCATCTCAAGATATGCAATTACTCTTCTCATGCAATCAATGCACATAACTTCTCAATTAAATCTCAATATGATAAGACAACAGATCTCTACATGGATACGAGATTTTAGAAAATATACTTAGACTCGCATTGGTCACTTATGGCACTTTTTAAAATATGAAATACTAAATGATGCAATCTATAGTAAACATGCTTCAAATGACATTTATTGGGAAGAATCATGCTTCTAGATTCTACTCACTGTAAACTCATGGATTTTCATAACTCATGCTTGAAACATACAACTCCACAATTCTTCTCATCAAACACTTAGCAAGTATGACATGCTCATTGAAAAATAGAAACTTGGCAGTGAACAACTTAATTTCATAAAATACAAATTTAGGCATGCTTTGATAGCAAGAAACAACTAACTTAACTCAGGCTTCTCTATTTAAAAAATCAAACAATGACATGCTTAGCAGGTAAAAATATATTCAAGTCTCATGCTCATAACACATTCACTGGAAATGATATAAACCAAACATCTGCAACATTTAGGCATACGAGTCTTAGTATAGAGATGCTCAATTCTTCTCCAAACTCAACGAAATCAAAGCCAAAACGTGTGTCGAGACGGCCGAAGTAGAGAGCCTCAAGGGCCCTCGATACCCCGTCCGAAACGACATGAGATGAGCCACAAGGGCCCAGCCACTGCACAGAGGACTGCCAACGGGCCTAAGGGCGGGGCTCCTCTAAGCCCGTTCCTCAGACCGCTACATGTCGGCTCTAGGCAAATGGTCCCCTACTAGGGCCGCTGCTAGGCCCGGCTGGCCACGGTTCTAGCCAACGGTCCCCTTGTTGGGCCGTTGGCTGGGACCGGTAGATTACTGGTCACACTGCATGTGCACCAGATGCCTCCTTTTCTCCTGCAAACACTTCTCAGACAAAACTAACTCAACCAAACATCAAGAACACATTATAGATCATTCAAAGCTCAAACACAAACATTTATTTAGCATTTCTATTCATTTCTACTCACTAAAGACTTCACAGAGTCTTGAAAAAGAGATTGGGAGTCCATCTGGGTTCTACCTTTGGAGTTTTCTTCTTCTTCTAGCTTGGAAACCACCTTTTCCTTTGCTAGATATAACCTCCTTCACCTCCTAAACATCCCCAACAACCAACAACAACAAGCCACTAAGTAATCAGAGGAAGAAGAGGAAGAACAAAGGAGGAAATGGAAGGCCCAAGTTTGAAGGAACACTTACTGTGAATCCCATTGGAGTTGTGAAGCTAATGTTTGGCAGCCAAGAAGGGAATCAGAATGAAAATGAAAGGATTTCTAATGCTTTTATATGGGTTTTAAAACCCTAGGATATCTTCTTATTGGCTCTCAATTAAAGCATCAGACAAAGTGGACGCTAGTGGTTCACCATACTCCATGGTCCAAATGTTAGAATTGCTATTTAAAAATACTTTGGGTTGAAATTAAAATAGAATTTTCCAAAATGTTTTTTAGACAAACACTTGTTTTAAGCTTCTCAGAATTCTCCTGGTTTCACTCAGAAAGATTTCTCAGTTTCAAAACATGGCACGCAATGTACCCGGAAAATTAGGATATTGCTATTAAATCCATTCTTGGTGTCGAATTAAATTTAAAATGGCTCAAAATAATTTATTCAACGCCGTTTCTCTTTGTAAAAAAAATTTTATAGAGTGAAAATTGGCTATTTTGGGGTTTTCTTAAAACCGGATTTATAAAATAAATGTTTTGGGTTGTCACATCGTGCAAGAGAAAGTAGGAGTAATTTGTGTGCTTGACTTGTGATTTATTCATTGGTTTTGCTTGAGGATAAGCAAAGGTTTAAGTGTGGGGGAGTTTGATGTGTGCCTAATTGTACATATTTCTAGTGTTAGGTTTGAATCTATTTGTGGGGTTTAAGTTCACGAAAATGTTACTTTAAATGCACATTCCCTTGTTTTCTCATTAAGATATGATTTTACACTTGATTTGAATATTTTACGGTATTTGTTAGTGTTTTGGAACCATTGTAAATCAATTGCAAAAAGCAAGGAAAGCTTTAAGAACGAGTTTGGAGCAAAAGAAAGTCAAGGTGAAGCTAATGAGGTGACTAAAATGCTTCAAAGAAAGCCAAAAGAGCAATGGATTTGTCACAAGAACAACAATAAGGGAAAAGTTGAGCAAAAGACCAAAGAGTTGTAATTCCCGCTGAATTTGACGACACCTTAGTATTTCATCATATTTCACTCTAGGAATGCCCGATTCAGGTGATTATTGCGCCATTGAAAAGAGGATTTGAAGGGCTACAACATATGACTCAAAAAAAATCCACGTGTCGATTCCCAGACTCGACGCGTCGAAACTTTCCAGTGAAGTTACATCACTTTTCAAAAAGCAAGATTCTCGCACAGATTGGCGACAGTTTGGTTTTTAGACCATATCTTAGCCTAAAAAAAATATCCAAATAATTATTCTTATGTCGTTGGAAAGAAGACTCAAAGGGATACAACTATTATGAAGACATCAAAGTCTATATTAGAAGGGAAAAGGGACAAAATAAGGATGCAAACCGGACCTACATCATTGGGCGAGATTTTGGAAAGTTGTGTGGAAATTTCCTAATCTATTCCTATTGAGCTGCAGCTATAAAAATCCCATCTTTGTTCAACCCTAGAGCATTA
>VALG01006469.1:4083-14373 GCA_009835305.1 Ipomoea purpurea
TTCAAATCATCATGGAGTCTTTTGAGTTATAATAGCAATTCAACAGATCAAATTTGTGGGAAGATTCTAGCAATAAATTCTACGAGATTTGATGATTCGTGATGGGATTGAAACCCGCTGTTATTCAACCAAGAACAGGATTGTATGTATGGTCGTTTAGAAAGAAATTGGCAGCGATTGCTTCCGCTCCATGCGGTGCAAGTGTTTGTTTATTTACTATACCATGCCAAACAAGTTGAAGAAAGAATTGAGTGCAAAGAAGAACAAGATTGATTCCGGAATATTTAGTGAAAAAGGAGAGATGAGAAAAAAAACTGAAATGAGGAAGTAGAATTCTCTTATTAAACTTTGTGAGAAAAAGAATGAGGGAGAAGATTTTGAGAACCTCCAAACCTTCTGATTTAAGTTCTTTGGCAGGTTAATGGATGTGATTCTTATGGTTTGAAATCAGTTGGAAGGATGATATTGTGTGTTTCCATGAAAAAAAAATCCTTTTTAAAAAACAAAAAAAAGCGCCCGAGATCAAATCTCTCCTTGTGAAAGTATTAAAGTCATTTCCGTCGATAACGTACTCATTCCATTTGGATCGAGGAAAGTGTGATTCCGAGGACGAATCAATCCCTCAAAGAGTGGAGGGAAGATGTGGTCATGACCTACAACAATTTAAAAGAATCATTATGTTTTGGTCCAAAAATTATGCAAGAAGACAGGTCGCTAGAAGGGCCTTATTGAACATAGTCATCATTGAAAGAAGTCATGTAGCTAGTTTAGCTATTAAAAATGCATTTATGTAAATTTAATATTAGGAGACTCCTTAACTCTTTGTTTTCCCTTTGAAAGTTATGTATAGGCATATATAAAGGCTAAAGCACAATCAGAATTAGGGAGATAAGAGATGAATGAAGTTGAAGAAAGAAATGTCCAAGGCATTTGTTGTCTCCTCTTGCTGGTGTTAGAGGATGGTTGCTTTTAGGCTTATCAAGATATCTTCCCAATCCTTGTGGTGCATCGCATTCCCTTATCACCTAAGACCAAGGTGTGGTCGGAAATATCTTTATACAAAAACAGCAAAATAATCGCAACTCCCCCCCAACCCCCTACATCCAACCATTCCATCTCCAAGCACCCATAAACCGTAAATGTTGTTCCTCTATTTTGGTGAGGAAAAGATCGGGCAACCGGATGATCTTTGGTGAATCGAACTCTTGAAATGCATGCAACAAAGATGCCACATCAACACGGATGCAAATTAAATACTCTATTCTTAATTTACCAACATCACGAGTAGTAATTTGAGAGCTATACAGTAGTAGTCTTGAGAGTTATCTCCTTAACATCCATCATGGAATCTTAATCCTTTGTTGCATCGAGCTGTACATGTTTAATTACAGCCTTGCAGCATATGATCAAGCTAAGGTAGCAATGCAGTGCAGCTGGATTATTGAAGCATATAGGAATCCCAGATCTACCCAAAGTCAGGTAGATAGAAGATAGCCTAAGCATAACCAATAATGTATAGTAGATTGGAGGTTTGATCATGGCAATAATGCGCTGCAGGCATGCCGCCTTTTGGGACAATCAAGAAAAAAGCTAAGGGGAAGGAAAGATGCTAGCAGCTAGCTTAGCTTTTTCTTGCTTTTTTAGCAGCTAATGAAAGAAAGAGGAAACAAAACTAGTCTTTTTGGGCCTTATAGTCTTAGCTTGAAGAAATTAAAGAAGCTTGTAGATCAAGAGATAATCAAACATACCTTTACACTTTAATTTGTACATGCATTCATGGATTCCATTTTGAATTTCACTTCTTCAAGGCTCCTCCTGCCTACTACTGAATCAGGTACCCACATCACCAACTCAAATTCTCAATCACCTCTAGCTAAAACTAGAAAAGTCTCGATCTTTCTTTCTTTTTCGAGCTAAAGGTATGATTTTATGATAAAATACAAAGTACTATACCTGAGTCTAATAGCGTGAAAATGTAAGGAAAATGGTAAATTATATTGTGCACCCAGAGACCCACTTTTAGTTCATTTGAGTGTATTATAAGAGCATTCCAATGTAGGAGGAAAGAGAGGGGATGAGAGAGATGGTTTGGGTTCTTGTAGGATGTATAATTTTTTGTGGACTTCATTGCCTAAAAATTAAAAAAATAAAAATAATAAAACTGGTGTGGATTTTGCATCCGTAACACACCAGAATTATCGCCTACTGGTAACCACTTTGACTTTTTTTTTTTAATATATATATATATTATTCTCTCTCATTCCTCTTTTTTCTTGTTGGAGTTTAAAAACCTGAACAAAAACTCAATTATTGGGCTTACTCTAAGGGTTGTTTGGTTCACTGAATAGACCTGGAATAACATAGCATTCGCAGTAATAGGTCTATTCTTTTGTTTGGTAACCACTCGTATAGTCGTGTTCCCAAAAACATTGTTCCCAAGAATGACCTATTCCCCTTGCAAGGGGAATAGAGATTCCCGTGGGGGGAGGTGGGCTGGTATTAGGCTACTCCTTAGTTCTCAGGAATAGCCTAAAGTTTCTATTTCCTATTTTACCTTCTAATTAAATTTATTTCTTATTTCACCACCGCCACCACGACCACCATTGCCACCGTCGCCGCCGCCAGCACCACCACCCCAGTACCGCCAGCACCACCATCGCTGCCACCACCACCACCACCATCGCCACCGCCACCGTCACCACCACCGCCACTATCACATATTTTTATAAAGGTATTTATATCTTTTAAAACATATTTCATTCTTATTCCTTAAATCAACCAAATTAAACATTGTAATATAATCATAAAGTCTATTCCTTCCGCGAACCAAACAATAGAGTACAGTTCATATTCTATTCTTTGTCTATTCCATTATTTATGGAATAGCATTTCTATTACATCAAAATTTATTCCGTGAACCAAATGTGTGTAAGTATAAATGAATATATAATACAGTAAAGATCAACGTACAGGTTGAACCTGGTCCACGATATAAGCAGGGAGGGAAAAGAATGTGGCTGAGCCTGGGATGGTGGGTTTGCTGCATGGTGAAGCAAAGCCTTTAACCCAACAACGGCCGATGAAAGTGCCACGTTTGCAAGTCAAAGGACACGTAAGAATAATGGACGTCTCGATCTACAGTACAGTGTGGTATTTTGTGGAGAGTGCATATTCTTGGTGTGGACCATCGCCTATTCATGGTTGTCTTGTCGCACAACTCCATTCTCTTTTCACATTGATCGGCTTACAATGCAACTCTCCTTTTAAAATAAAAGTTTACAAAGTTATATTAGTAAATTAAAAAGGAAAAAATTGTACACCAATAGCTGTTTTATTTATTTATTTATTTGTTTATTTATGTATTATTCGAGGCCCATATATAATTGGCATAAAGTCCCACGAAAAAATGAAAAAGTAAATCGTTGATATTCGCAGAATCGCAGGGCGACCGAAGAGAATAATATAAAAGTCGGCATTCCAATTATTGAGGCTATTAATACTATATATATATATATAAATAAATTGAAAAGCCACACGCACCGAACCCAAACACAAAAACGCTTTTATAACTTTTTTACACCAATTGAAAAATGAGATGGAACAGCTTGAACGCGGTGAAAGCTAATATATTGTACACAATATCGAATAATAAGAAATGGAAACTTGAAAAATATTTTTTGAAAAATAATTTATTTTAAAAAAAATATTTTAATTTTTTGGTGTTTATGTGAATGTCAAAATTTTTTTTTTTTGTTTGATTGAAAATGAAAAAATTGTATTTTTCTATTTTGATTTATTTTTCTGAAAACGAACATCTTCTAATAATAATAATAATAATAATAATAATAATAATAATAATAATAATAATATGTCCGCATGGGTAGCTCAACTGGTCATAGAGGTGAAACTTTGGAAGAATGACCAGGGATAAGGTTTTACCCGCGGCAGTGTGGGTAAAAAATTAGGAAGACATTTTATGCTAAATTGACATTTTTTTGTATGGATCAAAATGAATATTTGTCTTTGACTTCATTTTCCTTTAGTACCCAAACACAATGAGTCAATGACTTTTCTGGTTCCAAACCAACTCTAATAAAATACTATTTTTTCAACAATCTCACTCAAGTTGATCATATTGTTGACTTAGTAATCACAAATTTTTAAATTTAACTTCTAGCGAGAGATGCCTATTAGCTTTCTTCAAGCTGATTAGCTATGAGATACTCTTTTGCACACCATCAAATAATAACTAAGTGATTTTTTTTCGTAGCCATCAAAAACTAAGAGGTTTTTTTCCTGGACAAAAGGAAAAAAAAAAAAAAAAAGTAGTGCTTTCATTTTCTGACAGCCTTTTTTGTTTTATACAGATAGAGTACGTACGACGCAGACTGTTCATACATATCCGAGAAGAATTGAAGCCCCACTACCGCAAGGGCCGCAGCACCTAATAACTATAAATACTTGGGATGCAATAGCAGTATTCTGTAGGTGTCCATATGTGCATATTACTCATACACCAACTACTCTGATCTCAATCTGCCTTTAATTTAAGCTTCTCTTATTTTCTTCCTTCTTCTTCTTTTAACTTAGCTTTTCCGATCCAATTATATAATTCCGATCCGAATAGAATTAAAGGGAATTAAAAAAAAATGGGTGGCCTTAGAGTATCTTTCAAAACTCTCGCATTTACCACTACGGAAGCAAAAACCAAATCAATGCAGGTATATATGATATGCATAGTATCACTTGTACGTATTGCCGCCGTGCCGTCCTGGATCATCATTTCCCAGACAATCTCATCTCCCTCTCGATCGTTATAATACATATAATAATGTTTTAGTTAATGTTTAAATATATATTAATATATATATATATATATATATATATAAGTATATATATATATGTATAGTATATATATAATAATTATATATATGCAGGTTTATGGTACGATTAGTTGTTGATTAATTCTCATATCTTACGTTGTTGTTGGCTCTGATCTAAAATCTGGTGATTGATATATGTATGGTTAATTGCAGACGGTGAGATAAAGTCAAAAATGGCTTGCGATGGATGCGAAAGAAAAGTCGGAACCCGCCATTAAACACTCAAAGGTTGTACTTATCACGTCTATCCTAATATTATTCTCAACTTCATTCTCTGCTTTATTATCTGCTTGTTATTTCCTCATGCAACGAAATATATATTATATACTATATCATACTATATTATATATATATATATAATATAATATATATACTTATATATTCTACCTAAAAAAATAGCAAGCCAAGTAAGTAATCAGAACATCAATCTTCCTAACAAGAAATCAAGTTTAATTCTAACTAAACCCTCTAAGTCGAGTTTGCCTGTCTCACATCATGAAAGTTCTATTACTGATTCTCTACCTTTATCCATGTTAGTGTTTTCCCAATCAAATGGCATCTAAAATGTTTCCTTATAACCACTTTTAGGCCAGAGGATCCACTTTCTAATTAATCATGAATCCACTTTTCTTTCTTTTCTTTTCTTTTTTTAAATACATTTAGTTTGAAAATACAATTTAAATTTCACATTTTTAATTCACTCTATAGTCAACTAGTCAGATATAGATAGACAGGAGAACCAATTCAGAATACAACTCACTCTATTGCAATATCAAGTGCCATGAGTTATAAGAACGACAATCACATACTCAAGTCGTCAAAATTGATTTGATATACTATTAAATTTCAAATTTGATTTCTTGAAGATATTTATTGACCTTTTTCTGGTGTGCCCACATTTGAATATGTGCCGGATTGTAAACTTTCTATAAATAAATGAATGTGATAAATTTCGTAATTCTGATGGAGTGTTTGGAGGTACAATAATCGGAATGCATGTAACGTTTTATGCAGGCGTGAAAGCATAGAAGTAACCGGAACAACCAAGGTGACGGTGCGTGGATTCGTGGAAGCCAAACAAGGTGCTTGAGGAGGGTAAAAAGAGACACGGGAAAAGAGCAGAGTTCTGGCCCATACATCCCATACAACGATAGTGTACTACCCTACGCCCGCCAAGGGGGCGTACGACAAGAGGCCCCCAGCGGGCTAACGGAAGAACGCCGCAAGCGATTGCTCCCCCTACATGCTACTGAAGAAAACTGTTTTCCTGTTCACGAAGAACCCTAATGCTTGTTCCATTATGTGACGACGACGACGAACCCTTCAATTTTTAGTTACATTATACTTATGCCCCCTTAACTTCCTTTTTGTTAGACAAAGAGCCCGGAATTCATTCTTTTCTTATATCTTCTTCTATGACAATTATTGAGGTTTTAAGATCTATATTAGATGTCAAATTAATAGGGGGGGGGGGGGAGGGGGGCGGGGGGGCGGGGCATGCGCAATATAATTTTCCTTGTAATTGCTGCACTCATCCCAAGCTATCACTATACTAATAAATTTATTATATATATATAATCTACTCAACATATTCAACAAACAAAATATACTATAGTATAACACCTTTAAGCCATACTGTACTCACCTAATTCTATTCGCACCGGATCAGTCCAATTAAAGAGTAACCAGTTGCTAACCAGATTATTTTTTTCATAAGAACGGGTTCGACTCCCGACATATCTTAAAGGGATAAGAGTCGCAAAACCACCTCATGCAACCAAGACTAGTTATATATAAGAACGTTGTTAGGATTAAAGAGAAAGTGGACATATTTTGTAATTAGATGGACCTTACTTGATAGTTGCGTGTTAGTCTCATAGAACGTTGACAATGTCAAATTAATTTTGGTATTTTTAATTTTTGAAAAAAGCCATACTACATCTCATAGTTTGAACCATATAACATCGGTACTTCTTTAATTTTTTTTTTTTTTTTTTTTGATGGTGACAAATAATGAAACTTTTGTCTTGTCCATCTATATGCTGCTTTTATGTAATTGCATCTTTTACCGCATCATACTCTTTAGAGTAATAGAATTTTAAATTAAGTCTGTACACTTAAAAACAATATATTGTAGGTCTTTTCTATACACCAAAACAGTTTCGGCCTTCATCTAATCAACTAATAAACGTTATGGAAATTTTAGTAGAGTTCACATGTCTTGAATTCCTTACCCATAAATTCTCCAGTATAGCATCTTTCACCAACGAAATCTATTTAATAAAGTGAATAATATTAAGTTATGAAGTTAGTTGGATAGTTTAGTCCTATTAGTCCGTCTTGTTTAGTGTGTCCAGCTAATCGTTTATATTTTTTAAATAGGATTTTCTTACCCACTCCTTTCATTTGGTATTTTAAAAAATCATTATAGGTAACTATCTATCTAGAAAGGTAGTTAAAATTGAACAAGAAGCAGCCAACAAAGACGACCCATGATTGCCACCAAAGATAAAAGACCTAAAAATATTGCAAATCCAATAATAGTATATCTTTCTATCCCACCTTTTTTTTTGTTGGGGGTGGGGGAGAGAGATCTTTTATCTGTTTATTTTTTATTAAGACAATTGCATTGATGATTCACTTCTTTAAAAGCCAAACCACAATCCCCTCCACAACAAAAACCATGAGCGATGCATATTTTTTTTCTAATGTTTTTACTTGAATTTTCGGATATAACTATACGCCCAAATCAATTGTAAATATATCACCATTTTCAACATTTAATTAAATGTTCAATAAACCCCATGTTGCGTTTGGCTTTTCTGCCCATCATTCCCAAGAAGGAATTATTCAATATTCATGCCTAGCTACCTACAAGCTATGTCTACAACTTGTATCGTTTATTGGTTTAAATCTTGATTAGTTTTAATCTTGAAAAGTGTACATGAATCTTGTTCTAAAGTATAGGTCAAGCATGGAGCTACGTCATTCAACGACCCATACTTTAGTTTGTAGCTAAGACAGGGAATGCAATAACATGATAGACATTAACCATGCATGCCTTTTTAAGATTGTGGTCTTAGAATCATATTCTTCACTAAATAGACGGAATTATGTAACTTAATTTTTTCACCTAATAATTCATTATATCATATGTATGCTACTTAACTTGTTCTACTAAAATATTTTAAGGTATATGTATAATTAGAAACATTTTAAGGTGCGGTCTACAAATATTTTATGATATGTTTGTAATTAAAAAAAAATTAAAAAACTAATTAGGCACTTGTGGCTTTACACGTGATATCATCATGCATACATACATATTATATCGAATATTGATTGTAATGATTTACAATAATACCTAACATCAAATGGGTTTGCGCCGCTAAATTCGTTTTATCAATTTTGCTAATCATAATTCAATATAGTTATATTTTTTTTTGTTTGTTGAGTTGATTATAAGCCAATGGCCTTTAACTTCTACCGATGAACCATGATGAAGTAACAAGCTAATGCAAGCAACAAGCACCATAGTTTCGGAAGGCAGGGGCATTGATGTCTTTTCATCCTTTCATCATTTCTGTTAAGTTGTTAAGTTTCGGTTACTTGTACTGTGCGTGTATATAAGGGGTTATTATCCCTTCTTTGTATCAGTTTTTGACTTCATCTTTTACTCATCAATGAAGTTCTTACCACAGCTATTTCACCCACCACAACACAACATGAACTAACCTTCTTATCATGGTATCAGAGCGACGCCATAGCTACGCAGCAGTAGTGACGATGAACAACGAAACCGGTGAAGGAAGTGCAGCCGGACAGACGTCATCGCCTCCTGCAAATCAAGTTCCAATCGCATCAATCCGATTCAGAGAAATGATGAATTTGATGATCCGTTCTATTTACACATCATTGAGAATCCAAATTTGGTTCTCGTTTCTCCTCCTTTGTCTGAACATAATTACGCATCTTGGAGCCGTTCAATGAAGATAGCTTTGGAGGGTTAAAAACAAGTTTGGCTTTGCTAATGGATCTATTCCAAATCCAGGGGAAGGAGATCCGAGATTTTCAGTGTGGAAGAGATGCAACACCATCGTATGCTCATGGATTTTGAAATCTCTCAACTCCAGTATTGCAGAAACTGTTCTATATTATGAAATAGCAGCAGATATTTGGAAAGCTCTTAAGAAAAGGTATTCGCAGGCAGATCCTCACAGAATTGCTGAATTGCAGAATCAAATTTATAGGAACTTGCAAGGTAACTTGACTGTGAACGAATATTTTACTAAATGCAGTCCATTAATGGGAAAAAAATGAATGCTATGGACCTCTGTTGTGTGTGAGTGCACTCCTAGATGCACCTGCAATCTATTAAGTAAAATGCAGAAGGAAAGAGCAGATGATCAAGTTATTAGGTTCCTAGATGGTCTTAATGATGAATTCGAATCTATAAAGTCAGGTTATTGGTGATGGACCCTATTCCAGATATGGAAAAGGTCCTTAACATGGCCTTAAAGTAGAAAGGAAAATTCAATGGATCTATTGAACAAAAGATAATGAACCGGTCCAGTCTAATGCTGTTCAGAGACAGAACCAAGTTCGAAGAAGAAAGCCTGGTGGTGCAGTCTCAGCCTCTAATTTCAAGAAGAAATTCAATAATAGTGGGGGGAAGAATGTGCCTAAGTGCACTTATTGTAACATGACTGGTCATACTGTTGAAAAGTGTTACAAAAAACATTGATACCCCCCTAGATGGATCCCAGGATACATGGCCAAGAGTGACAGAATCAAGATGCATATCAATC
The DNA here is from genome assembly GCA_009835305.1 of Ipomoea purpurea. Lineage (NCBI taxonomy): Eukaryota > Viridiplantae > Streptophyta > Magnoliopsida > Solanales > Convolvulaceae > Ipomoea > Ipomoea purpurea. Next base: position 13,775 of record VALG01006469.1, read on the forward strand.
TCAAATTCTGCTGTGAATCAAGTTGGTGATATAGGTATATCATCTGATCAATTTCAGAGGTTAATGAATCTCATATAGAACCAAGGTCAAGGAAGCCAATCCTCAACCAATGCAGTTGTGACAGTGAATACCTCAGGAATGAAAGTTGCTTTCAAAACACCTCTGAGAGCCCTAATGAAGGTAGTTTTGTCTCTAACCTGCTTATTAATGCTGCTATGTTTTCTACTGTTTGGATTTGGACTCAGGGGCAACAGATCACATTACCTGTTCCAGAGTACTTTGAGAGTTGCAGGATAGTTCATGGAGTGGTTGTGAAACTGCCCAATGGAGAGGCAGTCAGTGTAAGCCATATAGGAGAGATCAGACTGGATCACAACATATTACTAAGGAATGTGCTTACATTCCATCATTCACATTCAATATTATCTCTGCTAGTAAGTTAATTAAGCAGATAACATGCAGAATCATTATAGACATTAATGCATGCAATATCAGGACATTCATGGAACAACACTTGGTTTTGCTAAGGAGAAAGATGGATTATACCTGATAAGCAAACCTCCAGTCAGGAGGCAGGTCCACTATGTGACAAGAATGTT
>VALG01006478.1:0-11348 GCA_009835305.1 Ipomoea purpurea
GCAAAGAGAGTAGAGACTATGAAATGGTTATGGAATGGAATGTCTTGTTGGGGTTTTTTTTTCCAGTGGATTTATGGAATGTATGATGAGTTGTTTACAACATTGAGAATTGATGAGAAAGGGATGCAAAGGGATTCATGCTGTTAATGTTGCTTCCATGGATTCTCATCCCGTGCTTGAAGGACTTGAGATTTGATCGTGTAATTTTCAATTTTTCATTTACTGTCATGTCTAAAAAATCTCAACATTGGCGAGTTATGCTAGTTAATTCATAATCCCTTGTATCGTGATATGCATACACTATTAACTGGTGTTTTGAGCATTTGATTGATTTAATTGTTTTGTGCCGCAGTCCACACTGAGTCTTGGTAAAAGCATTCCTAAGAGCTGCCAAGGAGATATTAGTGAAAATGGTGAAATCCATATCACTCAAAGAATAGATGAGATTGTTGGTGAAATGAAAATAAAATTTATTGCGTTTCAGGAGTGGCTTGAACTTGTTGGAGTTGCGATTTCAATGTTTCTGATTATTGAGGTGTCATAAATGGGAGATAGGAAGTGGGTATAATGTAGTACATTCCCTCCTAGTAGTAGAACTTACAAGTTCCGACGACCAAAGATTGTTCCTATTGCTCTTGCAGCACTGCTACAAAACAAGATCATGTCTCGAATTTTGTCAATGCCAATAATATCTTGAACAACGTGCATCCAGCTCTAGCTCTAGTGATACTACATGCATATGCAACAAATACTGGTGTCATTGCTATATGAGGAGGGAGCTGCCAAAAAGACGACGACGGAGTGGTGCATGTACCCTTCTCCTTCCATGATCCTACAATTGCCATATGGGGCACAATATCATCACCATAATTTTCTTTCTTCAACCACATACTACACTTTGAAGCAGCAAACTGAAGGAGCAGTGTTGGAGCAAGAGAAAATGGATAAAACATTACAGCAATCGCGACAAGATGCTGCTTGTGGGTGAAGGAGACTTCTCTTTCTCTGCCAGTTTAGCTGTTGCCTTTGGCTCCGCTTTTAACATCACTGCAACTTCTCTGATTCTAAGGGTTAAGAAAAAAATTCTAATCCAAGTTAGTTGACTTGAATCATCATCATCATATATATATATTATATATATATATATATATATATATATATATATTATACTATATTACTTATTAATTATATATAATATATAATAATATATATAGATATTTATATAGAACGAAGAGAAAGAAAAGACTAGGGTTCAATGAGAGAACCTTGCTTAGGTGAGATTGAAAAAATGTGTGCTTCCATTAATATTTTTAATGGTCTGATTAGATTAAGTGTGCGAACACGAATTAATGTGTGCAAACCACTTAATCAGGGTTTGCACACTTTAATGGCGTTCGCACACACTTAATTAATAGACATTAAAAAGTATTAGATCAAGCACACGATTCTGTTCTCACGTTCTTAGCTCAATAAGGACCTAATATATAGTGTATTATATATATATATTATATAATATATATATATATATAATATATATATATATATATATATATATATAGATATATTATATATATATATAGGCATCACCATCAGTAACAAGACAAACAACAATTAAATTAATTATATTAGCCACTGCTAATTACTCTTCATCATCTTCTTCTTTTTTAGAGTTCTGACTTTCCATTACTGCAAAGCTTTTATCCACCTTAAAGAACTGAAAAAAAAAAAAAGAGGGTCTAACGTGATTCATGGTGTTGTGCTACCTCCATGCATACCATCTCAGCTTGATGGGCTCCACGTTTGACAGGATTATTTTCACTTTCCATATGCTGGATTTTTTAATGATTCATCCCGCGAATCTAAAATTGGGTTAGCCTTCTCGATCTTTAACTAAAACTACTTTAAACTCACACGTACTATACTCACTGTGAGAGTATTAATTACTATACATTATTATATCATTCATTCATACCATACCATACCATTGATTCATTATATTCACTCTGTTTGTACATGCATATATATGCGGTTGTCATCAATCCATGATATGGATGTTCCTGGGCATGCGTAGCAGATGATAAGCCAAAATGGAGAAATCCACATCACCCAAGACTAATTGATTCCACTAGCAATGGGGATACAGTTTCTCTTGCAATTTAGCAGCGGCTTGAGCTTGTAGACAGTGTTAAGTTTAACGTTAGTGATTATCCAGGTTACAGTAACAAGTATGGGTTTGGGGGGTGACAATAGTTTTGACTGCTCTCCTAGTAAAACTTACATGTTCCAACATCCTCGTACGACATGTCCTTGAGGCGTTCCTTGGTTTAGGTTGTCATCCATCATAATCTACGCCATGTCTTGCACCCAGTTGTTAAACTGTGTGTTTTTCTTCTTGATTGTCTGCGATAATGTATTATTAGTTAGTATTGATTAGGGTTTACTAAAATTTTTCTAGAATGTGTATATGGATGGATTAGTAACGAGTTGCATAAGAAAATCTCTATTGCTCTATCTGTATTTCTGTAGAAATTGTTGAGTCCTTTTTCCATCCTTTAATTCTGGAAAATAATATGCATGCCTTCTCCCCATGAAAAATCAAGAAAATAAATGACAGAAATGAATCATTCTGTCAAAAGTATCCCGGAACTGGAGTTAGTAGCATGTCAATGTACTCAGGGGGTGTATTCAATCATGAATTTTTTTACTTTAAACTTTTAGAATGATAGATTTTAATAAACTTTTATTAACTTTTATAGGATTGTTCAAAACTTTGTAAGACTCTATAAAAGTCTATACAAAAAACATTCATAAACTTTTATCAATTTTTTTATTTTAAAAAGTCTACAAAAGTCACTGAAAATCTAAATTATTGAATTCATCCTTACAACTTTCAATGATTTCAATTCTTATCATTTATAATTTTCGCAGCTATGCTACAATGCACTAAGGCAGGAAAACGAGAAATTGGATAGAAAAAGGGTGAAATTAGGGTTGAGAATAGAAGAATTTAGGGAAGAGAATAAACTGTATGTATTTTCCAACATAAAAATCATTCTTACAGCTTAGGAGATTATAAAAATCATAAAAAATCATGCACGACGCCGTATCCCCTACTTCCAATTCCCCTTCTTCCCTTCTGCTTTCTTCTTCACACAATCACCAGCCAAACTAGAAGGTACCACTAGGGGTTGTTACATCACCTTCCCCTTCAAGAGATCCTTGTCACCAAGGATAAAAAGGGGGAAATTGACAACAGATGTGATAGTAGTCATCCCAAGTTGCCTCTTCCTTGAGTAAGTTAGTCCAGTGTACTAAATTTGAAAGACTACTTGGTTGTTTCTCTTCACCAGTCATTTACCAAGTACAACCAGGGGTTCAGCCAATATTTTTCCTTCTTGTCCAATAGCTGGTGGGTCCAATTGAGCTCCTACCCCCTCCCCCACTTTATTCTTTAGTTGAGAAACATGAAAGACATGATGCAGTAGAGAACCTGAGGGCAGTAGCACCTTATAAGCAACTTCCCCAATATTCCCTATCACCCTATATGGTCCATAATACTTAGAGGACAACTTCAAATTGTTTCTGACAGCCACAGAGACCTGCCTATAAGGCTAGAGTTTGAGTCTATTTTGTGCCTGCTTAAGATTCTCTTTGAGAGTTGCTAACACATCTCCTCTTTCTGACAACCAATTGAAGTCTTTATCCTCACGCATAGAGCTAGAAACCAGCAATGGGGGAGAGTAGCCATATAAGGCTTGGAAGGGAGAACACTTGAGAGAGGTGTGGTAGTTAGTATTGTACCACCACTCAGCCAAGTGTAGCCATTTACTCCAACTCCTGGGCTTTTGGAATGTCATGCATTTTAAGAAATTTTCCAAACATTTGTTGACCTTTTTAGTCCGCCCATCAGTTTAAGGGTGATATGCAGTAGAAAGGCTTAGCTTGACATGCATGTGTCTGAATAGAGATTGCCAAAACTGACTAGTGAAGATCTTGTCCCTATCTGAGACAATATTTCTAGGTAACCCAATGCAATCTGTACATGTTTTCCATGAACAATTCAGCTATGGTTTCAGCAGTGTAGGGGTGGGAGAGTTCAACAAAATGAGATATTTGGTAAGTCTGTCAACTACAACCAAGATACCATCCTCCTGTTGGGACTTAGGCAATCCTTCAATGAAGTCCATGGATATACTTTTCCATGCTTCATCTGGAATATCAGTGGTTGTAGGAGCCCAGGGCTGGCCACATTCTCATGTTTATATCTTTGACAAATGTCACAAGCCTTCACTAAGTCCACTACATCTCTCCTCATTCCCTTCCAATAGAATAGGGATTTCATTATCTAGTATGTGCCAACCTGCCCAGAATGCCCTCCCACAACTAATTCATGTAGTTTAAGTATTAGTTCCTTCCTTAAGTTCCCTGAAGTCCCAATATAATATACAATCTCCCTTTGTATCTTAAAAGCCTTTAGACACAAAAGTATTATGGAAATCATCAGCACTGACTATATAAAATTAGTATATCAAAATACGAACTGTAGTCGGCTTGACTACCGGACTGAAGGTGTCAAAGAAATCATCTCCAGCGACCTGGTAGAAACCCTTGGCAACCAAGCGCGCCTTATAGCGTTCCACGGATCTGTAGGAACTAGCCGCCATGTGTGATTATGCAGGAGCGCATTGAACTCCTGATCCGTGGCATAACACCACTGAGGATGGCCCATGGCTTGGGTATAGCAGGTGGGATCGATTGAGTCGCTTGACATTGCAAGGGCATGAAACTGCTCACCCGTACCCCGAGGCATGTGACGTAGACACATGACATGCAATCGTTCCGTAGGTCTAGCACCTGAACCACGCTGCCTAGGCACGGGAACCAACGGAACCGTATAAGGGGAAATTTCAATAGCTGAGGGTGCCACAGTTGATGACACTGAGTCCTCAGCAATAGGCACCACGGGACTAGAACCCCAAGGTACATCCCAATATGACGACACATGTTGAGTCAATTCCTGCAAAGAAGAACCTGAAGCAAAGGGAAACACATTCTCATCAAATCTCACATGGTGACAGATAAAGAATTTCCTAGTATAAAGGTTCATACAACGATACCCCCTATATGACGTAGGATACCCCAAAAAAACACATGGGGCAGACCGAAACTCTACTTTATGTCGATTGTACAACCGAAGATACGAAAAACAAAGGCACCCAAAACCCACAGGAAATTATAAGAGGGAGGAGTTTTATGTAGGGGATAGTAGGGACTATCAAATTATAAGGCTGAGCAGGGGAGGCGATTTATGAAGTAAGTAGTTGTCTCAAAAGCTGAATCCCAATGTTTTAAGGGAATGACCTTCAGCTAGGAGAGCCAAACCAGTCTAAACAATGTGTCGATGCCGGCGCTCAACCTGGCCATTTTGCTCGTGTATATAGAGTATAGACATAAGATTGCCTATGCACAATACCAAGGATTCAAAAACAGAATGTAAACAACGATACTAACCCCCTAAATCAGACTGTATGGACTTAATAGAACGAGCAAATAACCATTCTACGATAACACGAAACAAATCAAACACCTTATAAATGTCAAATTTTAAGCGCAGTGGGTAAAACCAACAAAAACATGTATGGTTATCCAGAAAATAAAACAAATACCGAAAGTCGTCCGCGGAAATAACGAGAGCAGGGCCCCAAATGTCCGTGTACACAAGGTCCAAAACATTCATACTAGAAGAATCTACCCTATCTAAAGAAAAACGATATGATTTGCTGAGTTGGCAAGACGAATATAACCCGGACGAACCAACTTTATCAGGTACCACTAGACACCTCCGTAAGACACGTTGCTGGACACGAGCATGCGAATGCCCGAACTGACTATGCCAAACCACAGGCAAAGCACGAGCGGACACGAACGCAAAATGAGAGCGTGGAATAGACAACGTGTATAGGCCACCCGAGCTCGGACCCCTAAGAAGTACCACCTTGGTGACACGGTCCTTCACAATAATAAAAAAAAAAAAAGACGGATGAAATTTGAAGAAAACGTTATTATCAACAGTAAACCGCTGTACAGATAAAAGAGACATAGACAAATCCAGAACATGTAATACACTAGACAAACGTAAAGATTTAGAAGATGAGGGAATCAAAGCATGCCCAATACGGGAAATATCCAAACCTGTTGCCAACCCGTAACACATCACCACCGGCGTACTCCTCCGGCGTCGCATGTGACTGGGAATCATTATCAACGGTATTGTTGCATCGGTGTTTGAATCCCAGCTCACCACTTCGGAGCCGGAAGATACCACGCCGCCATCTCCCTTCACTACCACATGAGCCTGGGGAGTCGGACCGTCGGTGTAGCGGCAGAAACAGTACATCGCCGTGTGCCCATGGCTATAGCAGATTTGACATCGCGGCGAACCACAACCTTGTCGACCACTGCCTCGCTGGTTCCAGCTACCTCCGCCACGCGACTACCGGCCAATAGACCCGACATCATCCTGTCTGCGACCACGGCTAGCCGTCATTGCTGTGGTAGAACCAGTAGCCATCGCTGCCGTACCGGAGGAGAAGTCGTCGGAGAAGATGAACTCCTGCGCCTGAAGAAAGTAAGAGAGTTGAGGGATGGTTACCAGCGTACCTAAAACCGCCAGAGAAGTTGCCATGGCTCAGAACTCCGGTTGTAGCTCCCGGAAGACAAACAAATTTTGTTCGTCTAGTGAAATGGGCGACCAGCAAGAGCCAAATCTTTGACGATCAGTTGGGCGCGACCAAGATATTCAGCCGGCGAGCTATCACCTTGCTGGAGCGCCTGAAACTGCCCGAGCAGGTTGAGAGCATGTGCCCGAGTGGAAGAACCCAACGCCGTCTCAACGGAATGCCAAACCTCACGAGTCGTGGTGCGACTGATGGAAAGGTACATTGCCTCCTCGAAAAGAGACAAGATCAACAACGAGAGGATTGATTGATCGTGTTGGACCTAAGTAGTGTAGGCGGATTTCTGACGCTGGAGATAGCGTCACTGGAAGCGACAGTCGCGGTTGACTCAATAGTGGCCAGAGGGCATGACCAAGTTTCGTCTACGTAGCCGAGAAGACATTGGCCATGAAGAAATGGTACGAGTTTAGTTCTCCAGAAGAGGTAATTATGCGAGGTGAGTTTTATAGAAACAAAATGGTGTGCAGAGGATAAATTATTGGGGGATGTGGCTGGAGATGGTGAAAACAAAAGGATCGGCTTGTTTGCGATAGGGAGAGAAATAAAGAAATGTCCTAACACTATCTGATACCAGATGAGAATGTGTTTCCCATCGCTTCAGGTTCTTCTTTGCATGCTCCGACTGTGGAGCATTGGGGTTATCTCAAGCGTGTTCTTCGCTATGTTAAGGACACGCAAACCACGGGTTGCGACTATCTGTTTCTTCATCTTGTGATATTCATGTTTTTTCAGACTTGGACAGGGCTAGGTGTCCAGTAGATCAGAAATCAACCAGTGGATTTACGGTTTTTCTCGGTTCTAACCTAATCTCCTGGGTATCGCGCAAGCAGTGGACAATGGCTCGTTCATCGACTGAAGCAAAGTACAAGGGTCTTGTTGATGTGTCTGCTGAGGTCACATGGTTCGTCTCCTTGTTACTGAACTTGGGCTGCATTCTGATCGTCCAGCTACCTTGTGGTGTGACAATCTTGGTGCCATGTATCTGTGTGCTTATCATGTGTTTCATGCTAGGACGAAGCCAATAGAGATTGACTATCATTTTGTCCGGGACAGGTGGCCTCCGGGGACTTCAGGTCAATTTTGTGCCACGAAGGATCAGCTGGTTGATTTTTTACGAAGTCGCTTCCAGCACCAGTTTTGAGGTCATTCGAGACAAGCTCAATTAGTTTCCCTTCAACCTTGTACTTGAGGGGGCGTGTTAGAGATATAAGGTATTGACTAGGTATAATTTGTTATAATTAACTAGTTCTTTTATTGTATAGGTATAGTATCCTATACATGTATTCCTGTATTATCTTACGGTTAATTCAATACACAATAGATAACGCTTCTCTCATCAGAAACCATCATGTAAAAAGTGAGAATTGTTTTAGAGGTTCATCATGGTTTATCAATTGCAATGTTGTAAAAACGACACCTAGGTGCCTCGAATAATGTCCGAATCGACCTCTTCTACAGCCGGGCGCCTAGCCAATCGAATAATAATGTGTGCATCTTTTTGTTTTTTTTGAGTTATTGCCCAAACGACGTCATAAAAATTGTAGCTTGTGTCTTTGTGAAATGTGTTTTAATTCTTTAAAGTTGTATACAATTTACAATTATAATTAATTATAGTTTTATAGATGTTCTTTAGGTATTTAGGTTAATATTAATATTTTAGTAATTTTACTAATTTAGTATTAAACTATTTATTAACTATGTGATCTAATGGTACCCGGGTTGGAGTTCTATTTGAAAGGTTTGAGTTGTGTCTCAGTGGAGGCGTTATTGGTTCTTTGTGTTTCAGTAGGTTGAGAAAGTATATGAACAGATACTACAATGTAATAGAGTCAATAGCATTCAAAGAAACTATTAAAAACTTAAAAGTATTAAAAAATAATTTACAATTATTAACTTTTAATTTTTTTTAAAATGATCAAATTAAAAAAAAAAAAAAAAAAAACCCTTAAAGATTTTTCAACATTGATCAATGTTGCATTTTAATTTAAAAAAAAAAAACATGAATTAATTATAATTATTACAAACTTCAAATTTGTAATATTTTAAAAAATTAATTATGCTTATTTTTTTTATTTCAACGATTCTCATTGTGATGTATCTAAAATCATACAGATCAATCTCACTTGTAGGCATGTTATTGAACCTTACCTATGTATATATTGAATATGTAACGCGTAACATATTTTTCATATCTATCTACTATACTAATAGAGCCCAAGAGAGTTAGGCCTAAAATGGGTAAGAAAATGTGTCCGTCACAGATTTTAATCAAATGAATGGCTCAGATTGATCAGATTTTAATTTTTTTTCTTAATATTTACTAATTTATCCTTAATGAATATGATTATCCGTTACTTTCGTTAATATTACCCTTTTCCGTTAATTTCTGTTAGTTCACCGTTAACTTATTAATTGATTTCAATAAGAAAGGTCTTAAGTTCGAAGTTCGAACCCCATCCCAATCAAAAGTTGGCATATTTATACTTATTTACTTTTATTAAATTAAATAATAATTTATAGTTACAACAATAATAATACATATGCATTCGATCTTTAATTTAGAATTATGTATGTACAATGTTTTATCAAAAATTATTTATTATCAATAATAAATAAAGAGAAATATCATTAGTTATATTGTCTTATTTTTTTCAATATAAAATTCTTTACATTCGCATCATCAATTGATTATTTGCTACATGTCCCTACAATGTCTTTATTAAAAAAAAATTATTCATTATGCAATAATTAATTAAGAGAAATATTTATATATTATATTATCTTATTTTTTCCAATTTAAAAAATTCTTTACATTCAAATTCATCAATTGATTGATATTGCACTACATGTCTATTATCTTTTTTTTACACTATTTTTTTAATTAAATATCAACAGTATATACAAAATAATGTTTATATTTATTTATCATGTATTTATTAATACCATGAAAAATTAAGAAAATAATAATAAAGTAATAATATTAACTACTGAGAATTTGTTGACAAATAGAGTATTCAAATTACATAACAAATTGAAGTGAGAACTATCTCGTAATGTCTTGTTTGACCAATCAGTAGTGTTAGCGGTTAGCGTTAGCGGATTATATTAGCTATTGACCAGCGAATTATATCAACGGTGGGTAAAAAGATATTTGAAAAATTAGCCTTTTTAGATTAACATGTAAAATGACCTAAGAGATACATAATAATATAATAATAATAATAATAATAATAATAATAATAATAATAATAATAAAATAATATAATATATAATAATGAATAATTGTTTTAAAAATAAAAAAATATAATTAGCCAATCATATTAACTACTTGGGGGATTTATTTACAAAAAGAGTATTCAAATTACACAACAAATTGAAGTTGAAAAACTACCTCGCCAATGTCCTTGTTTGACAATCAACAATTAGCTCTTCATATTAGTATGTATTTAAAATTATGCCCCTAATTTTTATTTGATCTCCCTTATGTCCCGTATTGGTTTCAACCATACCTATACAATATTTATGACAATTATAATCAATCTTGACTATATTTCTTGCATTTGTAAACTTAGATTACCTATTTAAATACGCAAATTAAACATTCAATTATTTATGCATGACAATTCTAATATAATCTTGCTTGATATACTTAAAGTACTTATTAAAAACAAAAACATTGGGCATTATCCCAATCGCGCAATGCGCGTAAAAAACTAGTTTAAGAAATAAATGAACTGAAGTTTGATTATTTAAAGTGATTAAATTTTCGAAATTGTGGGGTAAGTTTAGTGATTGAAAATATTAGTATTTGATAATACCTAGTGCCAAAAAGTTAAATTTATTATTATGTGTTATCATTTTTTTTCGAGTAAAAGAGAAAAGAAACGGTTTCACACTTTAATCGGTCAGTAAAATGAAGTGAAAACAGTCCAGCATCAGATAGTAAATTAAGCCCTTAACTTAATCTTCTTATTTATTTAACTTTTAAAAAATATTATTTAATTGTCCTCAATTTTTTATTTTTAAATACTCATTGATTCTTTAAAAGGTAAAAACTCCAAGAATCAATGCTCCATTAGGTTTGATCATGTGATCACTATTTATAATAAGGTAACTGAGGTCTATTACTCCAAATATTATTAAAGATAATTAATCTAAAAACATAATAAGTCTCATCAAAGTTTATATCCATAATTTATGTCCATGTTTTAGTGCTAACCATTTTATACATTGTGCTTTTAGAGTTGTACTATACATTCTTTTGGGCAAAAGTATCCTTACTGTTATAACTTCCATTATCTTTTCTATTACTTTTACCAATGCACATGTATTCACCATATATTTTCTTATATTTTTTGACATTGTGTATGTATTAATATAATATATTATATAAATAAATTTTATTTCATTAGATTTTAATTAGTAAAATTTGTTAGTTATTTTTTAAAATAAAATATTGGGTATATGTTTGCGCATTGCGCATAGAAAAGATTATATATACTATATAAGAGTCACCCACGGTGTGTAAGTCATGCACATTATTATTCACAAATTTTAAACTATCTAGGTTGTCATTCACCTAAATTATTGGTATAAGTAGGTGATATTTAA
>VALG01006480.1:0-21878 GCA_009835305.1 Ipomoea purpurea
GCTATAATTAAATATGACCTCTTATTTCTATGTAATCACAAATCGTAGGAAATTTTCATAGAAACATCCTAAGCTTTGAAGTTTATTCAGGGGTCACAATAAAAATGTGATTCTGAAAGTAAAAGCCCCCATCCAATCCAATTATGCATGTTGATCTAAACCTCCATTGAAGATTAAGCATTTGAACCCGGAGGCCCTTCAATGGTGGAGTGTTCAAGGCATCCAAGGAGAATAAGGAAAATCAGAGGACCATCCAGAGACTTGTACCCACACTACATTTATACTCGTAATAGAATTTTGAATATCAATATATACTTATTCAATTTTTTTTTTCACAATGCAATCTAACAATCAGCTTAGACTATTAGTTGATATGGAACACATGCTTCAATTTGCTATCAGAGCCAACCTTATAATCCCCAATTGTTATATTGTGGACCAGGATCCACAGTGCACTGTGTACCCTTGTCCAATACACAGAATTCATGTTCATAATGTACATATACATAAACACGATATAATGTACATAAATTATGCGCACTATGAATATGAATTCTATGTATTATATAGCTGAGTACACAAACATAGAATTCATGTTTATAATGCACATAATTCAAAGTGACGGGGGTTCCTGGTGCACAGTGAGCACCGGTCTAGCCTATGTGGTTCATGTTCAGTTGAGTCACCATGATTTACATCCTCACAAATGTTCTGTCGGGTCGGGGTGTGGGGGGCCGTTAGGGTTGGGGTTCAACCTTTTGGAAGAATGTTTATAATGCACATAATTCATATTCATTATATCATATTTATGTATATATGTATTATGAACATGAATTCTGTACATTATAAACATAAATTCTGTACATTATAAAATCATATTGAATTAGGTCCACAGTGGACCTGATCGACGATATAATTTGCCCCTAATCCCATACAAGCATCCTAAACCCTTTGGGAACAATAAATTATTCACGATAAATCATTTTGGTCCCCAATATTAATAATTCAGTTGACTAGCGAGCTTGTCATTATTACCATGCCCATAGTACGTACATATGATTTTGAAATTTATATCTGCATAGTTTTTAATTCAGTGGTTTAGTAACCGTATTTGAAAAAAGAGAGCAACGTTCAAAATTCGACAGTAGTAATGGAAGGATTATGTAAAAAGTAAATAGATATTTTATATGCATTGAAATTCGATTCTGTGGGCTGAGTCACCAATGAGTTATTGTGATTTATCTCCATTCACAGACTACATTTTATGATGAAAAAAAAATATTTGGTTTATAAATTATTCATAATAAGTCATTTTGGTCTCATTGTTGAGCAATATAATATATAGACATAAATGTGTAATTCAATTATCAGTTTAGACTTTTAGTTGAGATGGAACACATACTCCAATTTGATATTAAAGCCAACATTGACATGGGTTTAAATCTCACCATCACATGATATAAAGATATTATGAGCCCATAAAAAATAATCGATCCTTATATATAAGAATATAACTTTTAGTTGAGAGGGAACACATACCTTAATTCCATTATTAATAATTGAGAGTTCCATAATTATTCAATTTCATAAAGAGGTTAATCGTCATGGGGAGGCCAGGTTCATCCTGATCCTGACACCACCATAATTTATGCCAATTACTGCAGCACTGCTATGGAATTATTTAATTTTCCAAGTTAACACGTATTTTTTCCCCACCATTAATGACAAATTTAAGGTGAAAAATATAGGGTTTTAGAGTTGGGAAAATGTCAAATCAAGTACTTACCGTTATATCAATCATTATAATTAGTAGGGAAAATGTAACTTTACTTACTTAGGGTATATTTGGTTCGCACATGAGAATCATATATATATTAAGTATCACAATACTTGGTAATAATAATGGATTTTGATGAAAGTATTTTGCTTGTTTGGTAATAGGCCGGTGGAATGGGAATGATTGATTAGGCTAATGATAAATAAATGAGATGAAACCCTTATAAAATAAGGGAAATGATTTTTCCATTACATATGTATTCAAACTCTAATACGTTTTAAAAAACAAGTCCACCAAACACACAATAGTAGGAATGAGTTCCATTAATAAAACACTTCATACCCATATCGGATGCTAAACTTGCCAACCAAACATACCCTATACTTGTATAGTAATTTATGTACATTTGATGGTATGTAGAATTCTGGACTCACCCTCGTACCTTCGCTTAACTAAAAATTAAATAAAAAATAAAATAAAAAACTATGTAAGTGTAAATATGGGGTGAACAATACCTAACCATTTACTCCAAATATCATTCTACTCTGCGAAAATATATATGAGGAAATAAATAAGTAGGTAACAAGTTCGTTCAGTTTATTACCGAACACCAGCTTGGATTAATTTGGTTTTTGTGTTATACTACTGGTTTCGTTGTAAAACGCATGCTCGGGGACCCGGGCGGCGGGCTTTTCCCACTCCTCTATATTTCTATCTGTTCATTGTTTTAACATTTTCCTTTTACTTGTTTCAAAATTTGGGGGTAATTCTTGTGCTTGAAATTGATGGTGTCACTGGTTTCCTTGGACCTTGAGGTACTTGAAAGGGAATTTTCACGAGGAACAAAATTTTTCTAACTTAGAATTAATTGTAATGAAGCTAATTATTGGGAGATTGACTTTAAAGTTCAAGGGTACTTTCTCTATTTCTTGAAATACATTGTGTACCTTCTCAGAATTCCAAATATTATTCTATTTATTTCGTATCTTGTGATTCTATGCCAAACATTTTAAAAGCTACAAACTTTACCCTGTTTTCATTATTTTGTCAAAAGTGAAGGCGAAGGATTTGGTTAAGGGAAGAAGCTTTTGTTCGTATTGCTCCTGCTGTTTCTTTTGCGTGGGCTGATTGGTCAATAGCACACAACCTTTTTCAAAGCACTTGCCGACAATGAACAGGGTATCTCAATCACCTCATGGTCCACATATATCATGAACTTCTCAAGTGAGCATTAATCTCCCATAACTTTCTTTTTAAATTGCTTAGACCCTCAATCTTTAAAAATGTGTTACAAACTATGATGCTGCTCGTGAATGCTGAATTTTATGGTGACTTGATCACACAATTACATTTCTACACATAGAAATTCCCATGATTTCTTTCATTTGGTCAATGGTCTGATCATTCAGGAAAAGCAAGTTAGTCCTTTTTAACTAGGAAATTACTTCTTTATTTTTTAATTTTTTTTTTTTTTTTTTAATGCATATATGGTGGATATGATGAATTATTGTTTCTTTGTAAATTTCAGATTATTAGCAATTTGTTCTTACTTTTTACAGGGGTGCATGAAGGATGGAAATCATATGAACTTCGACAACTCCCCAGATTTCTAATAATGAGAGAATTCTGTGCATTGCTTCTGGCGGGAAGTACCCAGTTTTTAAAATGGAAGAATAATATGCAGGCCCGGGAAACTAACTCTAACTTGATAGGGCACTGTACTTTGAGGTACAAGAAAATCCATACAAAATTTATTTTTGATATGGTTAATTGAGGCTGTATACATGAAAGTGGATAGGAAAAGAGCTAGTGTCCATCCTGTTCAAATTGCCTCTAGTTTTAATATATATATATATATATATATATATATAATATAATATATATATAGATATATATATATATATATATATATTATATTATATTTTGTGTATATGTGTGGCCTTATTATTTGGTAGCAAAATGCTCCATAAATGCATTTTGGTGGTCTATTGAAGTCATATGCATCGTAACTAGCAGGAGAAGAATTAGTCTGAGCGTGTTTGGGGTTGCTCCAGTTCTTACATATTTCACTGTTTCTTCTAGGCGGTTAGGTTTGAAGGGACAACGAGATGTATCACGACTTGATCTCACAATGGATGGTTGTAACGTTAAGAAAGCAAGGGTTGGCCCTTTGGGGTTTGATCTTCTCGACTCTGCTGTTTCGGTCTCTTCCAGCCCGGAGTGAGTAAGCTTCTCCAACATCACTTAACTACATGCATTCCTCATTGCAATGTATACTATTTCTTGCTTGCGGGGATAGAATATTTTCTTTTGATGATATAATAGGGTAAAAAGTCAAGTTCCAACCTACTAACTCGAAAAGGTTCATTGGTTTTGACACACTCACATGAACACAGCTCGTGATGAAATGTTGGCCTATAAAGACATGTTGATTAATATAAGCAACAACTGTGGATTGGCCATAGCTATCTTATACTAGAACTAGGAAATTAATTTGTATAATGAACACCTGCTTTGTTTTTGGGATGAACGGTTTCATTTTTGTTTTTTTTGGGACCTTGTATGTATGACAGGCTGAAACGTGGGTATTAGAATTTGTTGATTTGGGAGGCGAGATGAGGAGAGATGTGTGGTATGCATGCATCAACGAAGTTATTGCTTTATACAAGTTCATACGACGATTTGGGCCCGAGGATGGCGATCAATCGGTCTATAATGTATATGGTGCTCAGAAAGGCAAGGCGAAAGCGACCACTTATGCTACCAATGCAATAGCAAGGCTTCGGGCACTTCAACTTTCCCGGAAGCTCTTAGATGACCCCAGTAAACTGGTTCAATTCTCGTATCTGCAAGATTCACCTTACGGTGATGTTGTGTTGCAAACTCTAGCTGTCAACTGTTGGGGTGGACCGTTGATTTCAAAGGTTGCGGAAAGTACCAACCGGGATTGCAATCTAGGCCCTCGAACGAGATGGCTGTGACTCATGCGTTTGACATAGATGGAAGTGTATACTTGCGGAATTGGATGAGGTCTCCAACTTGGGCTTCTAGTTCCTCGCTTTCTTTCTGGAAGAACTCGTCATCGAGGCAGCAGGGGATAGTGTTCAGCAAAAATCTCGTGGTTGCTGATAAGAATTTGATGGAAAAAGCCGCTATGGCTTGGAGAGACAGATGCCGGGTAGTGGAGAAAACGCAGGCCACAATAAACGCGGCAATCATTTGAAGGAATCCCTAGCAATATAGACCTTTTCAAGGAACTTATGCTGCCTTTAGTCATCACTGCCAGCAACTTCGAGAAGCTTAGACGATGGGAGGATCCCCCGCTAACTGCCTCGTGTCTTGCGCTCGTGTACACACTCATTTTCAGGAACATGCTGTCTTATGTATTCCCCGCAACCTTAATGGTCCTGGCGCCGGCATGCTACTACTGAAGGGGCTGAAAGAGCAAGGGCGCCTCGGGAGATACTTCGGGAAAGTTACCATTCAGGATCAGCCACCATCAAACACAATCCAGAAAATCATCGCAGTGAAAGAGGCAATGCGCGAAGTGGAAAAGTATCTGCAGGGCCTCAACGTTTCGCTGCTCAAACTACGATCAATCGTTCTCGCTGGGCAACCACAGATCACGATGGAGGTTGCTCTCGCACTCCTATTTGGCGCTACCACTCTGTTGATCGTCCCGTTCAAGTACATTCTCGCCTTTGTGATCTTCGATCTGTTCACGAGGGAGCTCAAGTTTCGACGACAGATGGTTCTGAGATTCATGAGCTTTCTGAAGGAGCGATGGGATACCGTTCCAGCAGCTCCAGTCGTCGTCTTGCCATACGAAAGATGGTAAGCCGGAGACAGTTAGCCAAAGAAAAGAACTCAACAGCAGCAGCAGTGTAAGAAAATCTGAAAAACACTTGGACAACTAGGTGGAACAATATACATTTTCATGTATACATACATTTGTAGAGCATTGTGGTTGACTGGTGTAAAGGAAAGTAGAATGTAATTTTCCTTTAAAAGTTTCCTTTCAAAGTTTCCTTTCATTTTATTTGGAGTCAAAGGGAACATTAATAAAGGAGAAAAGAGGGTTGATAGATCATGAAGATGTTTTACTTGTGCTTCTACTTGCTACTTTTTTGGCTGTAGACATTGATAAATAATACTCTTCTCTCTCATTTTATCTGTCTTATTACTATTTATTAGTCAAACTAAATCTTCTTCTTTAATTATTTTCTTTAGTATTTTTTACTTATTTTCAAATTTGATTTTTTTTGTGTGTTTAATAGTACTTGTAGTATAGTTTCTAAATATATAATTTTCATATACTACTACTAAATTTAATACTATGAAAATTAAATTAAAAATAATTAAATCAAGTCTTGTTAACCAAACTAACACATAAAAAAAAATAAAAATTAGACACATAAAATAAGACAGAGATCATAATAATTTTTAAAATCACATTTTAATTTTATTTTTTTTTATCATTATTCGACTATTACACGAGCAGAATTAGCTACGGATTTCTTTTGTCATTAAAAAAAATCAAATCTTTTTGACAAAAATACAACAATTGATTGCTACAAATCATGACTATTTATTCTTCTCATGATTTTTCTTCTTGGCATGATAATTCTGGAGTGGAAGTCTAGGAATAGTGCCAAAAGGGAAGCATTGAAAACAGCATTGAAGCACCAACCCAATATTCCGGAGCAACCCGACCCGGTAAAGTGATAATACAGCATCAAGCCCGAAACCATAAAGCTAAACACAAACTGGATAATCTGACAGTCTGTCACCAATCTCTTCCACCGCGGACGGCGGCCGAGGGTGCAGAGCAAGTAATAGCCGTACATAAGCACGTGAACGGAGGCGTTGGTGACAAGCGCCACCGGGAGGAGAGTCTGCGCCGTCGATAGCCAGAGGTAGCACATGACCACCACCACGGCGTGGTGGTAGACGTGGAGGAAGGAGAGCCGCCGGGAGCGGGAGCTGGATCCACTGAGGACGATCAGAAGGGTGTCTATAAATTCCAGAATCTTCGAGAAATAGAAGACGTGGGCCCAGAAGAATGTGGGCCCGCGCGGGGGGGTGTGATTGGCCGGGAAGCAGACCGCCCATCTCCAGTCGCGATTGGGCATTTGGTGGAAGGCGGCGAGGGAGCAGCCGACGGCCATGACGAGGGAGAGGAGGCAGAGGATGAGGTTGTGCGCGGCGGTGATGAAGCGGAGGGCGACGGCGGAGAGCGGCGGGAGGAAGGCGAAGCGGTGGAGGAGAGAGTGACGGCGAGGTGGCGGTGACTGTGACGGCGAGGAAAAGTGGTGAGGAGCCTAATGTGTGGCCTTGTTTCCACTCGTATTGGCTGATGGCTGGATGCTTCACCAGCCAGTAGTCGACGGCGGAGAAGAGAGCCTCCATGGCCGCGACAGAGGAGAAAAGTTTTCTCTACGGTTTTGAGGCTCAACGAGAGTTGAAAAGGAAATGGTCAGATAAGGGTTAAATTAGTCAATGTGGAGATACAGCCGACAGCCGCGGGTTGTATACTCCGTTAGTACGGTCGGATAACGCCGCCGTCATCCGCCTCTGGCGGTCTACTATGCCCACTAGCACAGCTTGTTTGGGTGGGCCTGAGAAACCCTTCTGCAACATCTCGGCCAAATTTGTTAGTATAGCCATATCTCGGAATAGGGCAAATTATTCTGTGAACCGGGTCCACCTTGCAAGGTGAATCCGGGTCCAAAGATAAACAATTTACATATTAAATGTTTATAATTTATGATGACCCTGCATTGTATTAACAAATTTTAAAAATACAATTTATATTCTTGATGTTTACGATTCTAATACTAAAAATACACAATTTAAACAAAAATTCATCTTGCAAGGTAGACCTTGATTTATGGTATAACAATTATCAGAATAGATGAATAGTGACTAAAAATGAACTTGTATTAAAGTACTTTTGTAAGTGGTAATCTAACTGGTTGGTCGGCAATTAATTTGGTAACAAAAAGGTTAATTTAACTAAAGACCTAGAGTTATCTATTGGTATTCTTGAACTATGGGCAACCTAGCGCCTAACAGTTTTACCTCATTGTAGTCCTTTATCAATTAGAATTACAAGACGAATTTCTTTGTAAATCAAAGATTATTTTTTATCCAGTTGTTCACTTAAATGTGTTTACATTCAGCAAAAGAATTAGTCATTGTGTGTCAGACATGAAAATCGTGTGTATACTCGAAAAAAAAAGATTATTTCTTAATTAACAATAAAACATAAAAATTATTTCATAAAAAGAGGTGTTTTTTTTTATTTTTTATTTTAAGGACCATAAAGCAAAAAGGTGTTTCATTTGTAAATATGGTGTGCATAATCCACGAGCGTAAGCTAGCATTATGAAAAGAAGTAATCAAAAACTGCATTCCATTCATTGCACACTGCACGACAGATTGAAAGTTTGCCCATTTCTTACTTGTTCTTTACTTATGGCGAGAGGAGACATGAAGGATGAAGAAAAGATAGATTATCTGCAGAAGGAGCAAACCCCTTTTGTTTTCTCTCTAATGGAAGACTACAATCCCAGAAAGCCATCCTTCTGTGTCTTCCCTCCTTTCCATGAACGCCATGCATCTGTATAAAACCATTCTTTCTGTTCATTCCTTTCCATTCCAAAAAGAAAAACACCCCATTCCTGATCATGTCTCTGAACCCGGTTTCACGCACTCGTGTCATCGTCAATGGCGTCCGGAGGATGAGAACTTATCATTACTACTGGTGCAGGCGGTGCCGGAGATCAATCAGGACCGTTTCGTCAAACCCGACCGGAATATTATGCCCAGATTGTTTCGGAGAAATCAGGTACGAGCTTGATGTTTCCAGGCCGAGGATCGTGTTGGGTTCCAGAATCAGGCAGGAAGAGCCCTGGGCAGGAGCTCGATTGCTTGACGCAATGGCTAGAATGCTGGATCCCCCACTCAGCCAAGAAAATCTCGAAAATGAAGATGAAAATCTGCAGCTTCATCGTTCTCGATTCTCTTGCAGTTTATCGGCCCTGAGCGTGAGCCTCCCAGGCCTGTTTCTCCAAATGAGAATGCTCTGTTTTACTTGCCTGGTAACATGGCTGCTGGATCTGATGAGAATGGGATTGAAGGGCTAATTCAAGAACTGACTCAGAACGACCGGCCAGGGCCGCCACCGGCGGCGCCTTCCGCCATTGAATCTCTGCCGAGAGTGGCGATCACCGCAGCTCATTTGGCCGGCGACTCCACTTGCCCTGTCTGCAAGGATGAGTTTGAGGTTGGGGAGGAAGTGAGGGAGCTTCCCTGCAAGCATTTCTACCATTCACCCTGCATTATTCCATGGCTGCACATCCACAACACTTGCCCCGTTTGTCGGTGCGAGCTGCGAGGATTCCCAGACCAAAATGTACGAGAAAACAGCCATGCTAGTAACCATTTTCACTATGAAGATGAAGAAGAAGATGAAGATATCAGGAACAACCCGCTTATCTGGGCATTGACTCAGGTTTCATCTTTATGGCCTTTCAGTCTGCTGTCAAATTGGATGAGCAAATTCACCAATCCTTTAGAAAATAGAGCTTCAGCTTCCTCTGGAGGTCATGGTATTATCTGAAAAGTCTGTTTAGTTAAACCTTAGAGATGCTCTCTGAAGCTTGGTTAACATGGTGGTTGTTGTGTCTTGAACAGAGAGATTATGGTGGAGGTCTTGGTTCAGAGATTGACCATGGCGGCCATGGCTGCATCAGAGCTTGTTATCTTACAGAAACACATGATAGAGAGTAGCTTTTATCATTCATGTTTCAGTTGGCAGGTATGTTTGTTTGTATTCAACTATATCTCATGGACAGAAACTGATTTGGAAATGGAATCTAGGAACTAGCAGTTATCAGGTATGTACTTTCTTCTCCACATTACTCAGCTGGCAAATGACCCTTCTTTGCTTTGCCCACAAAAGACGAAATCCTTGTCCCAGAGCCCACACCCCAGCCGACAGGATTAAAATAATTAACTTCAACACTAGACACTGGTCCTCACGATTAATGGGTCGAGTCACTCTGATTTACCCCTCCACTATCCTGTCGGGGCCGGGGTGTGGCCTTTTGGGGGGGAAATAATTAACTTTGGACAATAGATTTCTGTATGTTTGTAGTTAAATGCAAATTGGATGCCTTGAAGACATTCTTAGGGGTCACATCACTCATACTAAGCTAACAAAATTTTTGGTAGGTTTTATTTGTTGCAGGTTTCATAACATGAGATGGTTGGAGAGAACAGACAGTTTCAGAAAAGGGGAAGTCTTTTATGGGTGCAGAGAAGAAAGAAGAATATGAGAGAGAGAGAGGTAGATGGAATCATGGAAAGATGACGATGTTCAATTTGTTCAACTTGGTGTAGCAATGGAAGACCAAGTGATTCTAACAGATTTGGAGGACATAACCATTTCAGCTAATAAAATTGCACTTTGAGCAGAATAACTTTACCAACCACAGTAATAATATGCAGATTTTTATGCAACTCAAGTTGCAGAAATAGTTACATCAAGCATTGCAGCTAAAGGCACCAGCAGAGTTCTCCTCAAAGCTCGATTTTGAATTAGTTGGAGTTAATGTGATCACTGGATATTCAGAAAGTATACCCAAAGAAAAGGGTTCAATCAAGCATGCCCCAAATCAAGGTCACAGTCTGAACTACTCAAAAGATCAAAACAGTTCAAATATGTCTAAATCTACTAACCAAAAAGACCAAGACTCAGAAGACTTGGAAAGCAAGACCAGTTGACTACTCTTAACTTGTTACACATTGGATGCTACCTAACAGAAACGTCAGAAAGTGTAATCTGTGTTTCTGTAACTCTGTTTTCATTGATGAACTTTACCTATTTTCAAATAATATGGTCTACATTCAGGGTTACAGCAAACCTGCAAAGACTAAGAAAGTAATGCATTACCCATTTGGTACGTGTAGTAGAGTCATCAGTGAACCCCGAAAGCTACGCAACCATGGGATTATATATTGTGCTTGTAATCTATTCAATGGATCACAACCCACAGTTCTTATTTCTTTGCTAAACTTCTACTATACTATCGTGATTACACAATCAACTCCATGGAAGCTAGGATGTTATTCATCCTTCTCCTTCTACTTCATTTAGCTCATTTTTCTTCTGGTGCAGTAAGTTCTAACATCATCCGTTGCCCTGAAACTGAAAAAGATGCCCTTCTTAACTTCAAACAAGGGTTCAAAAATCCTTCAAACCTGCATTCCTCATGGACTACTGAACAAGATTGCTGCAAATGGGGGGCGTTGAATGTGACAACAGAACCGGGCATGTCACCACTCTCGATCTTCACAGCACAAGTCAAGCTGACTCCTTGCGAGGTGAGCTTAGAAATTCATTGCTTGACTTGCTGTATTTGAGACATCTAGACCTTAGCCACAATGATTTTCACTATATTCAAATTCCCGATTTCATTGGCTCTTTCAAAAACTTAGAGTACTTGAATCTTTCAAGTGCCAAATTTAGAGGGGTAGTGCCTGATCATCTTGGAAATCTTTCGCACCTTCAGTACCTTGATCTGAGTGGTTCTGGTGGCAATCTAAGAGTAAACAACCATGACTGGCTAAGCCAACTATCCTCTCTGAAGGTTATTGACTTGAGTTGGGTAGATCCTCAGAAGTTGGAATAGTTGGCTTGATGCAATCAACATGCAACCATCTCTCAAGAAGTTAAATCTATCTGCCTGCTATCTTTACTCTCTTCCCTCTACACTGCCTTTTCTTAACTTCACTTCTCTGCAAATTCTTGATCTCTCACAAAACTTTTGAGTCTTTAATACCAAGTTGGTTATTCAACCTCAGCAGTCTTGCAACTCTGAGGCTCTCATACAATGAGATCCATGGTTCAATTCCAGAGACTTTCCAGAACATGACCTCACTCATTGTACTTGATCTCTCAGCAAACAATCTCGCAGGTGAGTTACCGTCAGCACTGCCATCACTTTTGAAAGAGGTGTCTTCTCTTATAACCACCTAAATGGTCCTCTAGCCAAAAACATCATGCACCTTAAGCATCTAGTAGTTTTGGATGTTGCTCTGAATTCTTTGAACGACACACTTACTCAAGAGTCACTCAACTTCAGTGATTTGAAGGAATTGGGTTTATCTTATAACTCAATTGTCCTGAAGATGAGCCAAAGTTGGATTCCCTCTTTCCAACTTGATGTTATAGCCTACGATCTTGTCAACTAGAGCAACACTTCCCGAGTTGGCTTAGGACACAGAAAACCATATCCTCCGTTGATATCTCTGATGCTGGCATTTCAGACAAGGTTCCTGACTGGTTTTGGGACTTCTCTCCTGCAATGGAGCATATGAACCTTTCTTGGAACCAACTTAGTGGTCAACTGCCAGACTTGTCTAGATTTAGTCTCTCGGTATTAGACTTGAGTGGCAACAATTTCCAAGGTCCTGTGCCACATTTTTCCTCAATGATGAAAGCTTTTATTCTAACAAATAATTCTTTCAGTGGCACTGTTTCCCCTGTATGTGAATCGCTTGGTTTATAATAATTCTCTAAGTTTCCTAGATTTATCATCAAACAATCTATCAGGACCACTCCTGACTGCTGGGTAAATGGGACAGAGCTGATTGTCTTGAATTTGGGTAGTAACTTCCTCTTTGGAGAAATACCTCAATCACTTGGAAATCTGCTTAATCTCAAGATGTTATTATTGGATCACAACAATTTCTTGGAGAGCTGCCTTCATCATTGCAGAACTTGAGAAGGTTGACTTTTTTATGTTGGTTCAATAATCTAACTGGAAGTATACTAGTATGGATTGGGGAATTTTTCATAGAACTGATTTCTTGTTTTACGGGGAAACCAGTTTAGTGGAGCCATCCCTCCTCAACTTTGCAGACTTGAGTACCTAATGGTTTTGGACCTTAGTAACAATGCATTGACAGGAACAATTCCAAGGTGTGTCAATAAATTTCTCATTATGGCTGGGTTGAAGGCGTCCCCTCCTTCATTTTGATCAATATACAGCATATGAGAAGGTTCTAGTAGAGACCATCATAATCACAATTTTTGGTGAATATAACAGGTTAGACTCTATTCGGTTGATTTTGTCACAAATCCACCATTAAACGATTGATCTATCAGAAACTTTCTTTCAGGTGAGATTCCAGGGGAACTAGCCAGTCTTGTTCATTTGATTGCATTGAATTTGTCGGCAAACAATCTAACAGGACCTATTCCTCCCGGCATCTATAACTTGAGCCGGTTGGAATCTCTTGATTTGTCCAGGAATAAACCTTTCTTTGCTCCATCCCACCAAACATGCTAGATATGATGAACTTCCTTGGAGTTCTCAACCTCTCCTACAACCATTTGTCGGGAGAAATTCCCAAAGGCCATCAATTTAGCACATTTGACGACTCTTCTTACATAGGAAATAGATACTTGTGCGGCCCACCTCTTACAACAGAATGCTCCACACCTTTACCTGAAGACCCTCACTGTATGAATCATACTGATCCCAAAATCCAACATCACGAAAGTGATTGGCTAGATGGAGCAGCCTCGTTCTTCATTAGCATGGGGGCTGGATTCATTCCAGGATTCTGGGCATTCTGGGGAAGTCTGCTGCTGTCCAAATCCTGGAGATATGCCTATTTCCGGTTTCTGGATAACACGGCCGACAAGATTTATGTGTTCATTGCCATTAAGCTGAGAAACTGGAAGGAGAGGAAGCAGGTAAATGCTGAGTAAATGAACATCACAGTTGATGAATTCTCTAATGATTCACAATCAGGTTTCTTGGCATGCAGATGAAGCTGATGGACCAGGCACATCTATTATCTATATATACAATTCTCCTCTACTTATGTGTGTTTAATGTAAAAGATTGAATAATGTTTATATATGGTTTAATGTATCCATTGGTTTGCTACATCACATTTCCAGCTACAATCTACATATATACACTTGTGACCCTAGCCGGTAAAGAACCACAAAGAAGTAAACTACCATAAATTGCTCATAGCTAATCCTCAAATCAAGAAGGTAATAGGCCTACTCCCACCAAAGTCAAACTTGGAACCTTGTGGTCACCAAGCAAATAAGTTAATCAACTTGCCTAGAGTTGCCCCCTTCTAGTATCTTACTACTTTTGTTAGTAATATAATAAATGTAATTAGTTTATATTACATAGTTTGTATTAGTGGTTGTGATTTAATCTACTAGCTCTAGCCTATAGAATACGAGAGTATTGTGTGCACTCTTCTTATAAGACTCTCTTTCTATGTAATCTGATTGATTCCTGAATACTGTTATCTCATCCTTCTACACCACGTTGTCTTTATACAGCTTATACAAAGCCAAACAAAAAACGCCCATAAACTACAGGAAGCCATATAAATTTCTAAATGAGGACTACATTTTTCAAAAGAAATTAAAATTAAGGAAATAGTTTAAATTATCTCATTTTCTTTTGCTATACCACTTATTAAAATGAATATATATTCCAATTTTAATGTATAATTGATTACAATAAACAGCAAATTATAAGTATTGGCCAGCAGCTCGATTTCAAACTAGTTCAATGTGATTATCAGATATTTGAAAAATTATACAACTAAAAAACAAAAGTTCAATCAAGAATGCTTTAAGGTCAAGGTCACAGTTTGAACTACTCCAGGGTATGAAGACTTTTTTAAAAAAAAAATCAAAACATAAATTTCATAAAGTTAAGGAATCGAAGCTTAAAAGCTTCGTACAAGGAAATATAAGGAATGGAAAACCATTCCATACAATCTGGCTTAGAAATGGCAGGGTAGGAAGACTTTGAAGATGCTTCCTAGGAATAGAAATTGTTATCTGTGTTTCTGCAACTCTGTTTTCTTCGATGAACTTGACTGTTTCCATGGATTCACCATCAATCTCCATGGAAGCTAGGAAGTTATTCATCCTTTTCCTCCTACTTCATTTAGCTCATTTTTCTTCTGTTGCAGGAATTTAGGACTAGCAGTTGCTAGGTATGTGCTTCCTTTTCCACATCACTCAGCTGCAAATAACCCTTCTTTGCCTTGCCCATAAAAGGTGAAAACCCTCGCCCCGGGCCCCACATCCCGGACCAACAGGATTGTGCAGGAATGCCCCTTGTTTGCCTTAGTTTATGATGAATGTGTGCTACTGCAGGATGGGGTGTGGGGGCACAGGAGGCGAGGGTATTTCGCCTTTTGTGGGCAAAATAATTAACTTGGGCAATAGATTTCTGTTAAATTGGATGCTTTAAAAAGACATTCTTAGATCACTGTCTCACTGATACTAAGCTAACAAAATTTTTGGTAGGTTTTATTTGTTGCAGGTTTCTTAACATGAGATAGTTGGAAAGAACAGACATAGTTTCAGAAAAGGGCAAGTCTTTCATGGAGTGCTGAATTCAGTGTGGGTTTCAGTCAAAAAGCAGAGAAGAAAGAAGTATATGAGAGAGAGAGAGAGAGAAAGAGAGGGGTAGATGGCATATATAGAGGAGAAAGAGGAGATGGAAAGATGACATTCAATTTGTTCAACTTGGCGTAGCTAAGGAAGAACAGCTAATTCTTAAAGCTTTGGGGGATAGCCATTAGCATTTGATCACCTAAAAATTTGCAGTTGGAGCAGAATAACTTTATCAACCACAGTAATAATATGCAGAAAGTATACCCAAAGAAAAGAGTTCAATCAAGCATGGCCCAACATCAAGGTCACAGTTTGAACTACTCAAAAGTTCTAAAGAGTTGGAAGATGTCTAAATCCTACTAACCAAAAAGACAAAAACTCAGAAGACTTGGAAAATAAGACCAGTGGACTACTAGTAGCTCGTTACACATTGAATGCTGCCTAAAAGAAAGTGTAATCTAAGTTTCTGTAACTCTGTTTTCATTGATGAACTTGACTATTTTCAATTAATATGGTCCACATTCATAGTGACTGCAAGCCACAAAGACTAAGAAAATTATGCATTACCCATTTGGACAATTTGGTACGCGTAGTAGAGTCATCAGTAAACCCCGAAAGCTACCATGGGATTATATATTGTGCTTGTAATATATTCAATGGATCACAACCCACAGTTATTATTTGTTTGCTATTCTTCTATACTATCGTGATTTCACACCAATCTCCATGGAAGCTAGGAAGTTATTCATCCTTTTCCTCCTACTTCATTTAGCTCATTTTTCTTCTGGTGCAGTAAGTTCTAACATCATCCGTTGCCCTGAAACGGAAAAAGATGCCCTTCTTAACTTCAAACAAGGGTTCACAAACCCTTCACACCTGCTTTCCTCATGGATTACTGAGCAAGATTGCTGCAAATGGAAGGGTGTTGAGTGCAACAACAGAACCGGGCATGTCACCACTCTTGATCTTCACAGCACAAGTCAAGCTGACTCCTTGCAAGGTGAGCTTAGAAATTCATTGCTTGACTTGCCATATTTGAGACATCTAGACCTTAGCCACAATGATTTTCTCTATAGTCAAATTCCTGATTTCATTGGCTCTTTCAAAAACTTAGAGTACTTGAATCTTGCAAGTGCTAACTTTAGGGGGATAGTGCCTGATCATCTTGGAAATCTTTCACACCTTCAGTACCTTGATCTGAGTGGTTCTGGCGGCAATCTAAGAGTAAACAACCATGACTGGCTAAGCCAACTATCCTCTCTGAAGGTTATTGACTTGAGTTGGGTAGATCTTGGATGTTGGAATAGGAGATTGCTTGATGCAATCAACATGCAACCATCTCTCGATAACTTAAATCTATCTGCCTGCTATCTTTACTCTCTTCATATTCCCCATACACTGCCTTTTCTTAACTTCACTTCTCTGCAAATTCTTGATCTCTCACATAACCCTTTTGGGTCTTTAATACCAAGTTGGTTATTCAACCTCAGCAGTCTTGCTACTCTGAACCTAAAAAACAGTGAGATCCAAGGCTCAATTCCAGAGACTTTCCAGACCATGACCTCACTCACAGTACTTGATCTCTCAGAAAACAATCTCAGAGGTGAGTTACCGTCTGCACTGCCATCACTTTTGAAAGAAGTGCGCTTCTCTGGTAACCGCCTAAATGGTCCTTTAGCCAAAAACATCGTGCACCTAAAGCATCTAGTAGTTTTGGATGTTGCTCGTAATTCTTTGAACGACACACTTACTCAAGGGTCACTCAACTTCAGTGATTTGAAGGAATTGGATTTATCTTATAACTCAATTGTCCTGAAGATGAGCCAAAGTTGGATTCCCTCTTTCCAACTTGATGTTATAGCCCTACGATCCTTGTCAACTAGGGGCATCGCTTCCCGAGTTGGCTTAGGACACAGAAAACCATATCCTCCGTTGATATCTCTGATGCTGGCATTTCAGACAAGGTACCTGACTGGTTTTGGGACCTCTCTCCTGCAATGGAGCATGATGAATCTTTCTTGGAACCAACTTAGTGGTCAACTGCCAGATTTGTTAAGATTTAATCTCTCTGTAGTGGACTTGACTGCGAACCATTTCCGAGGGACCTCTGCCACATTTTTCCTCAAGGATGAAATTTTTTATTCTAAAAAGGAATTCTTTCAGTGGCACTGTTTCCCCTGTATGTGAATCGCTGGTTTATAATAATTCTCTAAGGTTCCTAGATTTATCATCAAACAATCTATCAGGACTACTCCCTGACTGCTGGGTAAATGGGACAGAGCTGATTGTCTTGAATTTGGGTAGGTAATTTCTTCTTTGGAAAAATACCTCACTCACTTGGATATCTTGAAAATCTCAAGATTTTAAAACTGGGCCAGAACAATTTCTTGGGAGAGCTGCCTTCATCGTTTCAGAACTTGAGAAAATTGACTGCTTTTTATGTTGCTTCAAATAAGCTAACTGGAAATATACCAATAGGATTGGAAAGTTTGAAAGACATAATGCTTCTTAGTTTATGGGGAAACCAATTTAGTGGAGCCATTCCTCCTCAACTTTGCAGACTTGAGTACCTAATAGCTTTGGACCTTAGTAACAATTCATTGACAGGAACAATTCCGAAGTGTGTCAATAATTTTCTCATCATGGCCGGGGTTGAAGACGCCCCTTCCTACATTTATGATCCATTTACAGCATACGGGAAGGATGCTCTGGAGACCATCTTAATGACACTCTCTCTTGCAAATGTTTCCTTTATATTTAAAAATTATAAGATTTCATTGAGCTTGCCAATGTCAGCACGCTACCCAGTTGCAGTGATTGATCTATCAAGCAACTTTCTTTCAGGTGAGATTCCAGGGGAACTTGCCAGTCTTGTTCGGTTGAAGGCATTGGATTTGTCAAAAAATAATCTAACAGGACCTATTCCTCCTGGCATCGTTCACTTAGTCAATTTGGAATATCTTGATTTGTCTTGGAATAACCTTTCTTGCTCTATTCCACCAAACATGCCAGATCATTTATACTCCCTTGAAGTTCTTAACCTCTCCTACAACCATTTGACTGGAG
The DNA here is from genome assembly GCA_009835305.1 of Ipomoea purpurea. Taxonomy (NCBI): domain Eukaryota; kingdom Viridiplantae; phylum Streptophyta; class Magnoliopsida; order Solanales; family Convolvulaceae; genus Ipomoea; species Ipomoea purpurea. The sequence continues at coordinate 18,300 of VALG01006480.1, forward strand.
AAATTCCTAGAAGGGGACAATTTGGCATATTTGGCAGTGATTCCTACATAGGAAATAGATACTTGTGCGGCTCGCCTCTTACAACAGAATGCTCCACACCTTTACCCGAAGACCTCATTGTATGAATAATAACGATCCCAAAATCCAACATCACGCAAGTGATTGGCTAGATGGAGCAGCCTTGTTCTTGATTAGCATGGCGGCTGGATTCATTCCAGGATTCTGGGCATTCTGGGGAAGTCTGCTGCTGTCCAAATCTTGGAGACATGCCTATTTCCGGTTTCTCAATAACACAGCCGACAACATTTATGTGTTTATTGCCATTAAGCTGAGAAACTGGAAGGAGAGGAAGCAGACAAGTGCCAGTAAATGAACATCACAGTTGGTGAATTCTCTAATGATTCAAAGTCAGGTTTCTTGGCATGCAGATCAAGCTGATGGATCAGGGCACATCTATATATACAATTCTCCTCTACTTATATGTGTGTTTAATAATGTAAAAGATCGAATAATCAATAATGTTGATTTAATGCATCAGTTGGATTGCTACACCACTTTTCCAAGTACAATTATACATATACTGATATCATATAACATCTTACTAATTCTATATGTTGTTGTCTGAATGTACAAAGGTGGCCATTCATAAATTATAATCCAAACAAATGGAAACCAAAACTACAGGATCGGAAGCCATAGAAAGTCCACAACTATCTATCCTATGTTCCCTTCTCTCGCTAGTCTCTTGTAATTCACAAACAAATTACATTTCGTTCTGTTTCATGATTCAATTAGGAATGCAAAAAGCACGTTCAGCTATAGATATATATTAATTTTCTTCCATTTTAGCATTTCTTTTCAACTAATTTATCTTCTTTTTCTAGCTACTATTAACTCTCTCTCCGTCTCTCATTCTTCTAGAAATTTAATTATTTTAATAATTATTATAAATTTTAAAAAACTACTAGCTTAATAAGAGAGTGGAGATCCAAACGTAATAAATAAATCAATAAAAATTTATGATTATTAAAAAATACCCTTATTTACCAAAACCAGAAGGTAAATACTTACCAAGTAGCCAACTGGTTGTCTAACTTGCTGCAGTTGTCCCTAGTGCCTATTTGTGTTTTTTGACATTGGGATTCGAACCTAAGACCTATAATTTGAGGGACCACACTATGCCGCTCGACCACAACCTTTGGTATGCCTATTTGTTTGCTAAAAAATTAATTAAAAATTACATTAGAATTGTAATTTAATTGAAACAAACATCATATGTTAAAGGCAAATTAAAATTACTAAAACATTTAGGGAGTGTTTGGTTCAGGTTATCTCACATAACCTTAGGAATGTGAATATGGTAATATTATACACATTTTTTTTGGTCTCAAAGGAATGTGAGATTTCCAACTTTGTTTTTAGTTCATTTTGGGTAGCTTTCATGAGAGTCACATTCTTAGGTTATGTGAGATTCCATAAAATGTTATATTACCTCAAAATATCCATTGAACCAACCACCTGGCCTCATAGAATCAACTATAAACTTGACTGGCTAAGGGTCAAATGAAGCTGAGTGGTTCTGATACTCTCTAAAGGGTAAACAACCTTGAGTGGCTATGCCAATTGTCTTCTCTGAAGGTTTGTTGACTTGAGTGGGGTAAATCTCAGAAGATGAGGAAATTATATTTGTCTTATAATTCAATTGTTCTGAAGATCCTTACTGGAGTTTCATATGTAACCAAATAGTGTGATGATGATGATCCGTATGAAACTCCAGTAAGGAAATTATATGGTTCTGGTTCCCTGTATATGTGTCGCTTGTTGAGGATAAATCTCCAAGTTTCTTAGATTTATCATTGAATAATCAATCAGGACCACTCCCTGACTGCTGGGTAAATGTGACAGAGCCTAATTGTCTTGAATTTGGGTAGAAACTTCCTCTTTGGAAAAATACCTCTATCACTAGGGAATCTGGAAGACTATGCAACTAAAAACCAAAAAAAGTTCAATCAAGCCTGCTCCCAGGTCAAGGTCACAGTTTGAACAACTCGAAGCTCTGAAGATGTCTAAATCCACTCACCAAGCGAAGAAAGACTCTGAAGACTTGGAAAATAAGACATGCGCGTTTGCCACTACAAGATAGGTCTCCTTACACTCGAATGCTACATAGGAATAGAACCTTGTCATCTGTGTTTCTGCAACTCTGTTTTCTTTAATGAACTTGATTGTTTTCATGGATTCACTAACAATCTCCATGGAAGCTAGGAAGTTGTTCATCCTTTTCCTCCTCCTCCTCCCATTTATTTAGCTCATTTTTCTCTGTTGCAGTAAGTTCTAACATCATCCGTTGCCCTGAAACTGAAAAAGATGCACTTCTTAAGTTCAAACAAGGAATCACAAATCCTTCAAACCTGCATCCTCATGGACTACTGAACAAGATTGCTGCAAATGGGAGGGAAGTTGAATGTGACAACAGAACCGGGCATGTCACCACTCTTGATCCTTCACAGCACGAAGTCCAAGCTGACTCCTTGCGAGGTGAGCTTAGGATCGTCATTGCTTGATTGCCATATTTGAAGACATCTAGACCTTAGGCCACATGATTTTTACTATATTCAAATTCCCGATTTCATTGGCTCTTTTCAAAAACTTACCAGTACCTTGAATCTTTCAAGTGCTAACTTCAGAGGGATAGTGCCTGATCATCTTGGAAATCTTCACACCTTCAGTACCTTCGATCTGAGTGGTTCTGATGGCCAATCTAAGAAGGTAAACAACCATTGACTGGCTAAGCCAACTATCCTCTCTGAAGGTTATTGACTTGAGTTGGCGCGTAGATCTGAGAAGTTGAATAGTTGGCTTGAGTGCAATCAACATGCAACCATCCGTCTCCCATCCAAGCTAAATCTTATTTGCTTGCCAACTCCTTTAAACTCTCTTCCCCTACACTGCCTTTTCTAACCTTAACTTCTCTGGCGAAATTCTTTTGCATCTCTCACAAAACTACTTATTGGAGTCTCTTAATCACACAAGGTGGTGGTTATTCGACCTCACGCAGTCCTTGCAACTCATGAGGCTTCAAATACAAATTGGGATCCCATGGTTAATCCAGAGACTTCCAAACAGTGACCTCGACTGCATTGTAGCCTGGATCACTCAGCTAACCAATCTCGCAGGTAGGTTACCGTCAGCACTGAGCATCACTTTTGAAAAGAGGTGTTCTTCTCTATAAACCCCACCTAAATGTCGGGCTACCAAAAAACAACATCAATGCACCTTAAGCATACTATAGTTTTGGATGTTCCTCTGAATTCCAATTACGACTACCTACTCCAAGAGTCCAACTCAACCTGTCCAGTGATTTGGAAGGAATTGGGCGTTATCTTACTATACATTCAATGTCCTGAAGATGAGCCAAAAGTTGGATTCCCTCTCATTCCAACCTTGAGGGTTATCAGCCCTCACGGATCTTTCACCTAAAGCACCACTTCCCGAGTTGGCTTAGGACACAAAAACCATATCGCTCCCCGTGATATCTCTGGCGACTGGCTCGGCGCATGTTCGACAAGGTTCCTGACT
>VALG01006482.1:0-11154 GCA_009835305.1 Ipomoea purpurea
TGCAATATAAATAAACAGTATGTAAATGAGAGAGGCAAATTTATAGTTGTTTGAGGTGGTGTAATCCTTAGTCCACTCTTCTCCTTTCACTCCAAGGAGGAAATTCACTATCTCGTTCACCAGATACAAATAGTGAATCAAGTGCACACAGGCACTTCCGATGTTTTGCACACAGCTACACTCAATCCGAGTATCCGCACAAAGCTATACTCCCGAGTATATGCACAAAGCTATACTCCTACACAACTAATGTGTTTGCACCCAGCTACACTTAGCCCACCGAACGTCTCGCACCAGCTACGCTCCAGCAACCACGAGTGGTCTCGCACAAAGCTAACTTCACGAGTGTCCTCGCACAAAGCTACACTCAACAGGGTGTGTCTTGCACAAAGTTACACTACCCTGTTTCTACACACAGTAGAGATAATTGTTAAGAGAAAACAAATTTCTCTTCTGGTGACTTGAAGAATCTCTCGTTTAAGCTCAAAACTTGATATTTCGAATTTTTGCTTTTGTCTTCTTTGTATTGCCTGCCTTCCTTTTTGCCCTCTCTTCATGTCTTCAAGTCTTCTTGGTATATATAGCTGAAGAAGCTATATTACCGTTGTAGCTTCAATTAATCTTGATCGTTCTCTTGATCAGCTACACTTATTGCCCAACTTGCAATTGTCGGTGAATTATGCAAGAGATGGGCTTCAACAGTGAGTTTTTTGAAAATCCTCAACCTGACAAATCTTCAAAAATCATACATACTGCGGCTCATCAGCTAAAACTTCTCCGAAAAATAATTCTTACCTTTATCGTTTGACGGATTAAATTGAATGAAATCTTTCAAAAGATTTTTTCTGCTGATTCTGCTTGATAATTATTTCTCCATTCTCCCGTCCAATTCTTCTTCCAAGAAATGAGAATGCAGCAAGAATTAGATGAAAAGAGATGAGTAGAACAGGGTTTCACGTGACTTCTTATCATGTCCACAAGCTTAAAACTTGATAGTCAACTTAGGCTTGACAATGTGTCCACATTGTAGCATGCTCCCAACAAGTGTCATACTTTAAAAATATGCTTTCAATGAAATTTGAACATGAGCCAATAAAATTTGTCATTCAAGCTTGTACCACTACACCCCATATTAACTCTTTGGTTAATATTCTGGTTTTAATCTTTATTCCAGAATGGCTTTAGTAAGCATTTCAGATTAATCGTAAGATTATCAGAAAGTCCGCCCCTTGGTCGTCCCCATCACCCTTAGTCGTCCCCTTTCCTTCAATATCTTACATAAAATGGAAGATTGGGGGTCTACAAACCTGTGAACTCTGCTGTTAGCACCTTGTTCCTAATCCACTTCACCCTCTTCACCGGCTCTTCAACTTTTGGTTTTCCTTTCCAGGTAAAGAATCGCAAATAGTACATTTCTGGATAAGTATGATTTTGCTAAGATTGCGTAGATTTTATGGGCTTGACTTGGGACTTAGGCTAAATAGAAATAGACTTCAAAATAAAAATGGGGTTCTAAAAAATATCAAATTTCTCAATCAAAAACTATTATATTATTCAAACAAATTCACCCTTTTTTGGATGATGCCAAAAACCCTATACCCGAACATTTTGGCCTTAGTCTAGTCAAAACAATAAATCTTTCTTTTTTCCTATTTTTATTTTGACTAGCCAGAAGAAGAGTTTTTAACAATTTTTTGGACCTAAAGACTTTTTATTTTAGACACGTAAAAACGTTGCAATTTATGGGAATTTGGAATTTTAATTTCTTTTTGATCAACGTTGTTTTCCTTAATCAAATTGCATTACAAAGCCATCCATGGTTCTAAAAATTCAAAGACCATAAGCTAAATAAAATATGAAACTAGATAGATAATTGCATAAGTTCGAACAAGCATTAATTAACTTTAGAAAAATATATAATACTCTGAGAATATTCACGGTCCAATAATGCTTATTGACTCTAGCCTTAGCTTTAAAATAAAGTTACCTGTTGCAATTAGCATGATAATATAATTGCTTCACTTGCCCTTTGATATAGCATGAAAAAGCTCCACGTACATCTCCCTTGCTTGTTGGAAAAACATCCCAAGTGTACCACTTGGCACATTCGTAAATTCTTCTCCTTCTTCTAATTTGGATATATCCGGTACGAGTGCGGCAAATGATGCAACGACATCTTCATTCGGTTCCCTTCCTTCCCCCTGGAAGGTGTTTTTTGCCATGGCCCGAACTATCGAGTTTGTCACCAGGACAAAATGAGGGAGGGTTGTTCTCTTTCCCCCTTTTTGGTGTCATCAAAATTGACTTAACCATATCCGTGCCTTCTTGGATAAGGTCACTATCTCCTTGACCACCGAGTCGGTACCGTAAGTAGTGCTAGCCATTCCTTGGAGAAAATCCTTTAATTGTTGATAAATCTCCTTCTTGATTATTCAGATTTCATCTCCATGAGTGTCAATCCTGCAATTTTTTTTTTTTTTTCTTCTAGATCCTCAACCTTCCACACACCTTGCAAAGCATTTTTCATGCCTAAATCTTGTGTATATTATTTTCGCTTGGTGAATTCTGAGGTTTGCTTGAGCACTTCTTCTTTCAAAGCAAACCGTTAACCTGTCAACAAATGAGATAAAAATTTCAACAATTATTGTGTTATGAATTTTCATCCCGTGCTCTTTAATGGCTCCTTTAGCTCTTTTAAGGCCTTGACCACTTTCCAACATAGAACTTTGAAGTCTTCATCATTTTGTTGACTTCTTCATTTTCATTCGATTATCTTCCACATATCAAACAACAATGTGTCATCATTCATTTCTTCGAACTTCATCTTCCTTTTCTTTTACTTCCATCTCACATTTTTTGATGTTCTTTTCTCCTTTCATTGACTTCTGGATCAAGCCCCTAAATCAGCTGGTAACACTGGTTCATCAGCCACCATAAAATCAGTGTCATAATCTGCCACAAATGTAGAATCCAATCAGGCTACAAGGTCATCCCCCTGTGTGTTCCCTTTGGTCATCCCCTGCATCATTCCCCTTCCTATCTCTTGAACTGCTTCAATTCTTTCTGTTTGGGAATGATGTTGGCAGTGTCCAAGATTCATTTCTTCCTCAACAGCAACGATAATCATCTACCAGCAGCCACACCTCATCCCTAATCTCAATTCTTGGTGTTCTTTTCTTCTTAACATACATGGCTCAAAGGAAGGTCATCATCCATGTGTTTTCATTCTTCTTACTTGTCCCTCAATTCTTTCTTTAAACATTTAACCGAAATAGATACTTTGCTAGAAAGAATTGTTCTTCGTAACCTTCATGTTGAATGGCCTATTCTCCTTAAAATTTCAACCAATCATGAGACCATAACTTGGCTATGTCATCCCCATTCACCATGGTAGTCAAATCGGTTCCAAATTAATTTACTCCCAAATCCAACTCATTTCCCATGAACCACGACAGCATTCATACTTGCTTTTGTTTATAGTAGATTATCAAATCCACCTAATTACACAAAACACACTGGCAAGTACCTTCAACAAGCTTACAAAATCCCAATTGAACAATAGGACTCCTCCCGGAAATATTTGAGAACCAATTAAACTGTCATTAATTCGAACCATCGGCCAAACTCAAAATGTCAAAGGAAATAATTATCCAAAGTGACATATTCATTCTCAGAGAATCAAACAATTCCTAATTATCATTTTTGACAAATAAGAGACCGTAGCCATTAACAAGACTTAATCACATTGTTCTTCTCATTTTAGCATGCTTGAAAAAATCAAATGCTTCATCTATTCAAAAATACCCCATATAACGAAACATGCAGACCTTTGTCAGACCACTTTCTCCAATCCATCCAAAATTTCTTGGCAAGAAACTTGATTTGTACAAACCCCCTGAAACGTTGGGTCGAGGAGGTGACCCGAGTCTGACTTTCTCCATGGTTGTGTTGTTCCTTGGATGATTTTCTACTTGAGGATGCCATTTGTTGAAGTTATTTTGGAGTGGTATGCAAAAGTTTTTTGAGAATGAGAGGTTTTGGTTAGTTTCGGCTATGGTGTCTCGTAAGGGAGAAGAATGAAATTTTTGAAATGGGTTTCTTTGGAAGGGAAGAGTGCTTCTAAGACATTTAGGTCTAGATGGACGAAAATGCCCTTAATTGTAAACTTTAGTGGTCTTGAGAAATGAGGGTAATTTGGTCAATTTTTGAATATGAAAAAATTTCAGCTCAAGATCTCAGATGAATTAGATACATGCATTAAAATACTGCAAAAATATTTTGGTAAAAAAAGATAATCATTAGACCAACCAAATTCAATGAAGTAGATGCACAATAAATTTCATTCTCTGACACTCATGTCCATGTGTTATCAAACAAGACAAAACTTTTCTAGGTAAATATTACATGCCAGGTAAAACTCTATGACTTTACGAGATGGCTATTTTCTAGTGAGTAGGGTTAAAAAATTGGTAAGATCACTACATTAGCACACTTACAAGCTAGATAGAACAAGCAAATTAAATTTTTTCGATGCCAATTATTATATAAGATACGAAAATGTTTATAAGATACGAATATTTTTTTTTAATTAAACAACAATTACTTTAATTAACACACAGTCACATTAATATGCAAAACAATTAACACATAATAATTATGCAATAAACAATATTAGTACTGAAAATAAAATAAAATAATAACCAAAATTAAATTAATAATTGAGCTAAGGATAGAAAAATGTAACACTTAGCTCATTTCGATCATGCCCAACTCATCCTTAGAGTGATAAAATCGTTTTTTTTTGATTCGAAAAGGCTTGTCAGAATTCGCTAATTGATTTTCTGTTTTGGTACGTGATCGATTTTGATGTCTTTCTTTTCAACATGATCTCGTAATGAAATGGTGTCGGACATCAATGTGGGCTTTGTTTCTTGAATGAAGCTACTGGGTTTTTTTGAGAAATTTTATGGCACTAGTTATTATCACAGAAAATATATTCATATTCAATACTCATAACTTTTAATTGCTGCTTCTCCATAGAATCTGCGCGCAACAACTCCCTGCAGCGATAATATTAGGCTTCGCTGTGTTGTTGCAATGGGAGTTTTCTTCTTGCTTAAACCATGAAACTAACCTTCCCCCTAAGAACTGCAGTTCCTGAGGTTACATTTTTCTATCAATTTTTGCACCCTGCAAAATCTGCATCTGGAAAAACGGTTTAGTTCAAAATTTCCTTTCTTTAGGATACCATAATCCAACATTTAATGGTCCTTTAGATTCGGATAATCTTTTCTTGGACAGCAAGCTTGATGCTTTCTTTGGCTTAGATTGGATCTTGCACATACACCCACTGAGTAAGATATATCGGGTCTACTCGCAGTGAGATTAATAAAACCAGATCATTCCCCGATACTGCGGTCTCGTCAACATATTTGCCTTCATCGTCTTTGTCTAATTTATGATGTGCTCATTGAATTTTCAATGAATCTATTCCTCTGACCGAATCTTTTAATAAGATCTCGGTGTAATTTGCTTGATTTATTGAGTATCCTTCTTCAGTTGTTTTACTTGCAGCCAAGGAAGTTGTTTTAGCATCCCATTCAAGCTCATTTCAAACTTTCTTCTGCATGAGCTTAAAAACATTTCTCACATAACAACTTATTAGTACTTCCAAAAATGTATCATCAACATAAAATTTGGACTTAATAATATATGATCATTTCTTTGAATTTTAAATATGGTTTTGTCAACAAGGCCTTTGTAAACCCACATAATTAAGAACATTGATAGGGTTCATACCAAGCTCTCGGGTTGTTTTAACCCATATACATGCCTTCCTTTAGTTTATAGACCTTTATCAACCATTACACTTTTACCTCGAAACCTGGGGGTTGCTCAACATATACTATTTCTTCGAGTAGGCCATTTAGAATTCACTTTTACGTCCATTGATAGACTGTAAAATTCTTGTAAGCTGCAAAGGCTAGAAAGATTCTTATTGCCCTCCAATTGCAACCGGGGCAAAATGTCTCATCAAAATCTATTCCTTCTTCTTGTGAGTAGCCCTTTGCGACTAGCCTCGCTTTATTCCTAACAACGATTCCATCTTCATTTGCTTTGTTTCTAAAGACCCATTTTGTTCCATCACGTTGTGATTAGATGGTCTTGAAATACACTCCCAAACATCGTTTGGTTCGAACTGATTTTAGCTCTTCTTGCATTGCTTCAATCCACTAGGATCTTTTAAAGCTTCATCTATGTCCTTCGGTTAACCTGAGAAAGAAAACATGAAAATAGGGTTTCTTGTAATGCGGATCTAGTTCTCACGCCATCATGAATATCTCCCAATGATTTGATCTTGTGGATGATTTCTTAGCCACTTCAAATCGGGTTGAAAATTTCCTTGAGAAGTAGAGGGTTCGTGTGAGGTGAAAGGATTTGGATTAGCGGTTGGATCCATTCGTTGATCCTCACTATTAGTTCCAACTCCAACCCTAACACATTCCCTTACTTCTTCCCTTATTTCATCTTCCACATCGGTTTCCGTTCCGGGAGCAGTTTAGATTGTTATTTCCTTGCAAAATATCTTCAGAAATTTTATTAGTATTATTTTCATCATTGATGTCAATTGTTGGAGATTCCTTGCTTTTCGAGAACTCATCAAATACGACATGAATGGATTCTTCAACCACCATTGTTGATTTATTTAATACTCTAAATGCTCTGCTGGTGGAAGAATTCCTAAGAATATTGCTTCATCTGCACGTTGATCAAATGTTCTTAGATAGATTTTGCCATTATTAAGAACAAACATTTGCAACCAAATGAATGAAAATAACTAAGGTTAGGTTTTCTCCCTTTCCATAATTCATAAGGTGTCTTGTCGTGCAGCTTGTAGATTAGACTTCTTATTTTGGTATAGCAAGCAGTATTGATTGCTTCGGCCCAAAAGCGTTTGGTAGATCGGCTGCGGCTAACATTACTCGTGCGACTTCTTTAAGCGTTCGATTCCTCCTTTCGGCAACTCCGTTTTGTTGTGGAGTTCTTGCGGCTGATAGTGATGCAAAATTCCTTGAGATTGCAGTAATTTTGAAATTACGCTATTCACAAACTCTGTTCCTCTATCGGTACGAATTTTGGACAATGTTGACTTCCTTTTCATTTGAAGTTGTTGAGAAGTTCTGGTAGCTCTTCTCCACTTCATTTTTCTTGCTAGGAATATTGTTCCATGTGTACCTGAAAAGTCATCAACAACAACAAGAGTATATTCTTCACCACTCATACTTACTGGCTCCACTGGACAAATAGATTCCATATGTAGTAGACTAAGAGGTTTTGACTTGATTGTGTGTGTTTTGTCTTTGAAGGATGATTTGACTTGTTTTCCCTTTTGACATGCATCGCAAATCTGATCTTTTCTGTAGGTGATGTGGGTAGTCCTTTGACTAGATTTCTCGTCACAGCTTGTTAATGGTTTTTGAAGTTGAGATGACTCAACTTTTTTTAGCCCATTCCCACCAATTGCTTTGAGTTGTTTCTACAAGACACACAGAGTCTTTGGTTGTGTCCAGATCTACAACATACATATTTCTTTTTTATTCCTTCTAGAACAATTTTCGCCTTGGATCCGTTCTTCACTTGACACTTATGTCTTTGAAAACTCTACAAGATAGCCTTTATCGCAAAATTGACATGTGCTCAGCAAGTTGACTTATCTTCAACATTTGGATACGTCTTCTATTTTAGACCACTTGCGGAGATTACTGTTCCCCTATTCCTTTAGTTGTGCCAATATCTATCATTTCCTCCAAACAACTTTTGGCCCTTCGATATTTTTAAAATCCACAAGACTTATATTTATTCCAGTCATGTGTCGAGAACATCCACTATCGAAGTACCAATTTCCTGCAAACAGTTTAGCATTTTTAGGTACCCAACTTTAACTTGGGTCCTTGAGTGTTATCCTTTTTGCGTATCCAACCACCTAGTTCTTATTGATCAAGATATAGGTTGATTCGTAACCAGGGTTGAAAATATAATCATAACCTATTTTTTCAAAAAGGTTTTGGTGCCGGGTTTTGAAATCTGACTCGATCTTTTGGCACTTGGAAGAGATTTGTTTGAGCTCATGAAAGGCAATTAAATCTGGACTTAGTCCATGGTTTATATTTCATCAAACCAATCATGTTCAGAGGGATAAATTCCCTGCCCCCAATCGATTTTTTTCCTGTTTTCCTATGAGGACTTATTGCACTCGTTAACACCCGTGTTACGGTCTTCAATCCCGGATTAATTATTTTTTAATTAATCCCGCTACATAATATTTATATGATTTAATTTTGTTAGGGTTTCCCCTTTGATTAATTAATTATGTTCCACCCATGAACCGTGGACCCCTGCCTAAAATTAGAGGATTAAGCCTATTGGGAATAAAGGAAAGTAAACCCTTTTTTCTTTCAGATCATAATTAGGAATCCTTAGCCTAATTATCTATTAGGAATTAAAGGAAGGTTAGGCCTTTTACTATTCAGATTTATAATTAAGATCGCTTTAATCCTATAAGGAATATGAATTAGTAAACCCATTCTTCAATACCCTAATTATGGAGTCTTAAACATATAAATTAGGGAACTTAGGAGGCACCTAGAATTCCACCACATTAATCTCTCACCACCCAAAGCAGTTCCAAAATCCCTTAGAAGAAATCAAGAAAAGCAAGAGCTTTAGAAAGATCCTTCATAGCCAGGAATTAATTAAGGCTAAGAGTTAACCCATGTCTCAACAAAACCTCTTATTTATAGTATGATTTCCCTTATGGTTTCCCCAATTGATTCATGAATGGCGTCGTGATTATGATGAGTATTATATATTTGATAGTTGAATTGATGATTCCGTGGGAATCTTGTATAATCTTCGATATTGGGAGTCTTCTTGATCAATTATGATGTTCTTGGGATTAATTGGTATTCTTGATGGATATGGTGTTGTCTTGATAGATGTATGATGTTTCTTGATGATTATGGTATCCTTTGCATGATTGTGTGTTGTTCTTTACCGAATCTTGCAACTAGAAGACGAATCGTATTCTTGTTAACTAAAAGCGATAGAACCTTGGTTATATCGTATTGATGCTATTCTTGGATTATCGGATGGGAAATCGCATGTTCGGGTGGTTGATTATATTTAGAAAAAGCATGATGAATATGTGCGTTGTTTCCTCGTATTTGATTCTTTAATTGTCTACGTGTTCGTTATTTGCTTGTAAAAGTGTCTAAGCATGGGTTTCGGGTTCCACAAAGTTCCCCGGGGCGTAAAAGTGATGAAAAGAGTCAGTGGGGGGTAGGGGACCCGCCACCTACCCACGGCCAAACTTACGTTTTGGGCAGCGGCAGCCGGCGGGTGACCCCCACCCACCGCTACCCGCTGGAAATTTCCCCCTCGGGATTCCGGCTTCCCCGTTTGATGTTCCCCCGATCCCCGTGGGTCCCAACGGACCCGTTGTCGTGCCTATGTCTAGTTTGATATTTCGGGTACCGTTCGTAGGTTTGTGAGTCGAATATATTGCCATGTGGAATTGGTACCCCGTTGACCTAGGTGGAAGAAGTATGAACCCGTAGGGCTATTCCTAGTCGGTGATGGATCACGCATAGGTTTATTTTATACGTCGTATTCCCCTCCAATGTGGTATGTGGGTTGCATGTGCTTGCTATGTGTTATGTGTGTGTGTGCCCAATTCGGTAAAGGATCGATTGGGTTATCCCGAAGCAAAGGTTCGAAGCTGGCTTGTAGTCAAGATGGTTCCTGGCTGCAGAGATGACGTTATCCTGGGCATGGCGACTCCAGAAGACTGGTTTGTAGTCAATGGACATTCCTACTGCAGTCTGGGTCGCGTAGTCCGGGCTGGAGCGAGTGGGGTGTGTGGCTGTGGGCGTCTGGGCGGGGGGCTTCGGCGGGAGTGGTCGGGGGGGGGTGATTTGTGGGGGGGTCGTGGTTTAGTCTGGGTGGCGATGCACCTCCTGAACAATGGGTTCGGAGGCCGCTGTAGTCAGATGGGCTTCCCTGGCTACAGTCAGAGTACACGTTCTTATGGGGCTTTGGTTCATTGGGAGCCAAAGCAATGATTTCCTCGTGTGGATACGGGCCAGGTGGGCTGCGGGGCCGTGTCAGGCTATTATGCGCTGACCCCCTATGTATGGGCATGCCGATTGGTCCTGTGGCGCCAACAAAGTGTGCTACGTGTTGAGAGGTGGGAGTTGTGGTTATGACTATCTTGATAGATGTGACCGGAAGATTTATGTTAAGACTGTTTATGTTGAGTTATGATTCGGTTATGCTTGCCTTAATTGCCTTATCTATTGTGAACTGCTATGACTGTTATAATGTTGCGTCTGGCTTTATCTGTCGAGTCATCCCCGGTTTTAAAGCTAGAGTTCGGTAGGATATATCTTCATGCTCAAATGGTTTTCGTATATATATATATATTCTATATGCTATATGTATTGTATTTCAACGCGTTGGAGTGGGTTACCAGCATCTCTCGCTGAACAGATATATTTGGCTTTCAGGCACAGAAGATTAAGTCACTGGAGCGCGCTAGAACTTGGAGTAGAAGTAGATAGTTTCCCTTTGGCCTGCGTGCCACGTTTATTAATTTACTTTGAGGATATTAGTTAGTTAGCCTGTGCACTTGGGTTCTCTAGCCCAGTGTGGCATAGCACCCCGTACGCTTGTATTTATATCTGGGATTTAATAAGATTCTACCTTTATTATAAGTTTAAAAGTCTTAAAAATTCTGGGGTGTTACAGTTGGTATCAGAGCCTAAGTTTGACCCTAGATAAGACTATTTTAAGACAGAATCACTTAGACTTAGGCTTGAACTCTAGGATATTTAGGACAGAGGATTCAGGGATTGATAGGAGGCGCGCGGTGATGAGAGTGGTGAGCCTACGTATCGTCACGATAATCCTTCCCTCACGGTATTCCCTCATTAACTTAAAAATTCCCCCCCCCTGCTTCATCACCATCAAGGTAAGGGGGTACAGACAGCACTCTTCATTACACATTACTTGCCCTAGAAATTCGTGATGTCCTTGCAGCTCTTACCTTGCTTGGTTGGCTTATCACGCGTTTGATTATTCATACTAGTATATATA
>VALG01006487.1:0-11005 GCA_009835305.1 Ipomoea purpurea
AAGATAGAGGCGACTGCATTCTTGATAAACTCCCCGTCAATCGTTGCTGCTTCTTGTTTAGGTATTTATGTTGCCATACTTGTGGTTACCGGTCTCCACCATCGTGTACTTGAATCTCCACAAGTATTCAAGTACAGCTCTGCAAACCTGTCCCCGCCTTCCTGCATGACTGTTGAACCACCATCCCTATCACCCCTCATCATACAAACATGCATCCAAATCGAAATCTCTCTTACCAGGCCATTCACTCCTAAGGACTCATGTCCCAGAAATAATAACGTGTCAGATTTTCGGGTTCTCAAATTTGAACCCTCAGGCCCATTCTCCACTTAATGTTGCCCATTATCAGTTACTAAGACCTTGTCAAGCTCTCCCTAAAGCCAATTAACCGTCCCCTTCCCCTTTTCCTATGTATACGGGTATCCATCCATCGACATTTAGGCAAGCCCACAAATCAATATCATCCCCAAAACCGCGTAGGAGGCTATTCGGATGCGGATTCCCCTTTCTTCTCATGCTGATATAAAAATCATTAAAATCCCCAACAATAATCCACGGAAGACTTGATTTGCCAGATAACATTCTCAAAGATCCCATGATTCAGTGCGTCTTGTACGTTCGGGAAATCCATAATAACACGTCATACGCCATCGTGGAAAACCAGCAATAGCTACCTCAATATCAACATAGTTCGTTGAGTAACTGAGCAATCGTGCGGTATTATTCTTCCTCCGAAACAATGCCAAACCACCACTCAAGCCATTATTATCAAACATAGAACAGTCCTTCAAAGCCGATTTTGACACGAATCCGCTCAGCATGATCGCGTGCCACCTTAGTCTCCATTAGAAATCAAAATCGGGTTGCTTACGGGACACCATGTCCACAACTTCACGAACTGTTTGTGGATTACCAAGCCACGGCAGTTCCAACTTAGGGTACTCATTGGTTCGAGCGGGTCTGGGATCTAAGAACCCGCCTGCTGCAAGTTTTTTGAGAGCTCGGCCATAACAACATCCCACCAGCTTAACAACCATCATCCCACCTCCTCCCGGTGCCGTTTGGCAACCGCCACCAACCCTCCCTTCACGGCATTATTAGGAGATCGACTACCACCACCCGACCCCCGCCCTTCCTCCTCGGCTGCACCGGTACGCTTTGACCTGCAGAAGCCCTGGCCGGCAACAACCAACTTGCCCCCTGGCCTAGGCCATGAGCTCCCAGCGCGCAACTCAGGCCAAACAAGTACTCCTCCACTGCCATCTTCGAGTCTCTCGCACACGACAGAATTTATAGGAGTGCCCCAGCATGCCACAAAATAGCAGTACGATGTAATCGTTCGTACTTGAACGTGACCCAGCAGTTTGTTTTATCCCCTTAATAAAATTCACATTCGTCTTTTCAAGGGCTTATCACAGCTAGTGAAACCGTAATACGATGAAACACCTTCCATGGAACATTGTCAAACGATCATCGCTTTTTACAAATTTCCCCATGAAATTCCAATTTGTTCCAGTATTCGGCCGGACGAGTAACTTCTTGGTAATCCATGTATTGTACCCATAAATCCACGTGTCAAAAACCACATCCGCCGGCATCACTTCCTCGGGGACTTGCTTACACACTAGGGTGCTATTATCAAAGGACCAAGGCCCTCGTTTAGAACCACGTTCCATGTCCGTGACATGGTGGACACAAACAAGAACCGGCCAGGCTCCACCTCTGTGCTTCAACTCCACTCACCGGTTGCCACACCGACGCCATGACCTAACTCATGAACTCAAGCCTGACTAACTTCCTTGTCAAGAAACGGCCTAAACTCCCCAGCTTTCCTCTTCGACAACCGGCGTCGCATCTCGTCCTCCGCCTCGGCCGCCGCCATGGAACGACGTGGCCTCCTCCTCTAAAACCATGTCAGCCCACCTTTTCGGTGAGCCCTGCAACCCCCGGTACCTCTGTCGTCGACGCCATACATGCAAGCACCGGAATCAAATTTGATCGGCCAACCGGAAAAGCCTCCGTGAGAAAAAAGTCGATGGACTGACGTGATGACCTAGAAACCCTAGGTATGAGAGCGATATATATTTTTACATGTTAATCTAAACTGCTAATTTTTCAAATATCTTTTTTCTCACCGTTGATATAATTCGCTAGTCAACTACGCTAATTGCAATTGTCAAACAAGGAATTGCGAGGTAGTTTCCCACTTTAATTTGTTGTGTGATTTGAATACTCTCTTTGTCAACAAATCCTCAAGTAGTTAATATGATTGGTTTTATTAATTATATTTTTTTTTTAACTTTTTCATGGTTAATAAAATATTTGGTAAAAAATATATGGCATTATTCTGTATTATAACTTTGATATATAATTTAAAAATAGTGCACAAATTAGATATTAGACAATGTAGTGAATATAATTAATTGATGAATTTGAATGTAAAGAATTTTTACATTGAGAAAAATAAAGACAATATAACTAATGGAATTATTTCTCTTATTTAATTTATTGATAATGAATATTTTTTTTTATATAATCATTGTAGACACATAATTCTAAATTAAAGAAATGCATATTATTATTTTTGTTGTAGCTACTAAATTATTATTTTAATTTATAAGAATAAAATAAAGTACTTAATTATGCTAACTTCTATTGGATGAGGTTCGAACCTAATCATATTGAAATCAAATGAGTAAGAATCTTATTGAAATCAATGAGTAAGTTAACAGTGAATTTAATATAAATTAACGGAAAATGTAATATTTTAACGGAAAGTAACGGATAATCATATAGTTAAGGATAAATTAGGAAATCTTTAAAATATGATCAATATGAGCCATTCATTTAATTAAAAAATTTGACCGTCATTTTTTTCTACCTATTATAGGTCTAACTCTCTTGACTCTTATAGTATATCTAGTTTTTTACGCGCATTACGTGATTGGGATAATGCCTAATGTTTTTTTTTTTTTTTTTAAATTAGCACTTTAAGGTATATCAAGGGCAATATTATATTGAAATTGTTCATGCATAGATAATTGAATGTAAATTTTGTGTATTTAATAGACAATTCTAAGTTTAAAATGCAAGATAATATAGTCAAGATTGATTATAATTATCAACAAAATAATGTATAGGTATGGTTGAAATCAAATACGGGATTATAAGGGAGAGCAAATAAAAATTAGGGCATAAAATATTAAATATATACTAATATTGAAAACTAATTGCTGATTGTCAAACAAGGACACTTCAATTTGTTGTGTGATTTGAGTACTCTTTTTGTCAATAAATGCCCAAATAGTTAATATGATTGGCTTATTTATATATTTTTTTATTTTTTAAAAATTAATTATTATTATTATTATTATTGTATTATTATTATTATATTATATTATTATATTAATTATTATTATTTATTATTGTTTGTTATTGTTATTTTTTGTTATTGTATTGTATTGTATTATTATTATTATGTTATATATTTCTTATATTTATTTTTATTATTAATTATTATTATTAATTATTATAAATTATGTATACCCTTAGGTCAATTTTACATGTTATGATCTAAACAGTTAATTTTTTCAAATATCTTTTACCGACCCGTTGATATAATTCGCTCGTCAACATCAAAGCTAACGGTACCGCTAACTGCTGATTGTCAAACAAGGAGATAGCAGGTAATTCTCACTTCAATTTGTTGGTGATTTTGAAATAACTCTCTTTGTCAACAATACCCCTCAAGGTAGTTTAATATGATTGACTTTATTATTATAATTTTAAATTTTTTTCATGGTATTAATAAAATACTTGGTAAATAAAATATACCATTATTTTGTATTTTAACTTGATATTTAATTAAAAAAATAGTGCAACAAAAAGATAATAGACAATGTAGTGAAATAAATCAATTGATGAAATTGAATGTAAAGAATTTTACATTTGAGAAAATATAAAAGAAATATAACTAATAAAATTATTTCTTAATTAATTTATTGATAACGAATAATTTTTTTAAATAAAGACATTTGTAGGAACAATGTAGCGAATATAATCAATTGATGAATTTTAATGTAAAGAATTTGAATTGAAGAAAATAAAGACAATAATAGTAAGAAATTATTTTTTCTTATTAGATTATTGATACATGGAATAGATTTTTTTTTGAATAAAGAATTGTAAGACACATAAATTCTAAATAAATAAATGCATATATAATATTTTTTGTTTGTTAGCAACTTAAATTATTATTAATTTAAGTAAGAGTAAAATAGAGTAACTAATTATGCCAACTTTGATTGGATAGGTGTTCGACTAAGACCCTTTCTTATTGAAATCAAATGAGTAAGGTTAACGTGAACTAAAAGTTAACGGAAAAGATAATATTTAACGGAAAGTTAACGATAATTCATATTCATTAAGGATAAATTAAGGAAATCTAAAGGAAAAATTAAAATCTGATCAATATGAGCCATTCATTTGATTAAAAAATTTGACCGTCATTTTTTCTACCTATTATAGGTCTAACTCTTTGGGCCCTTATTAGTATATATATATATATATATATATATTATACATTTTCTACCTATTATAGGCCTAACTCTCTTGGGCCCTTATTAAAAACGCGCATCTCCCCCTTAAAAAAAAAAATAATTCAGGTTCGATTCCTAGCAACAGCATTATGTTGTTCATTCATTATGGAATTTTAGTTCATAGATTATGGAATTATAGTTCATCGGTTATGGAACTATAGTTCATTCGATTCTGGAATTATAGTTCATCGATTTTGAAATTTTAGTTTATAGATTCTGGAATTTTAGTTCATTCATTCTGAAATTTTTAGTTCATATATTAGATTATGGAATTATAGTTCATCGATTATGGAAATATAGTTCATCGATTATGGAATATAGTTCATCGATTTGAATTATGGTTTCGAACTTGATTTTTTTTTTTAAGGGGAGACGCGCGTTTTATTAAAACGACGTCGTTTTTGCATTTGTATGCACCATGCTTGGTGCATACCGATGCACAGCATAATTTGCCTAGTAGATATATTACTGATTGTTTTAATAAACATGTTATTATTAATTTGGGCGGTTAATTATTAATATCCAATTTGTTTACATTATTTCATTATAAATTATTGATACTTCCAATTCTTGTAGTGTGGTGAGGTTAAATGCCTTCATTTTGTTAGTATTAATGCAATTGATTTGATCTGATAATATAATGATCTCTCAAGGCCCCATATATATATGGACATCCCGTTAATGTGTAAGAGAAAACTTGGGGCTATGATGCATCTTTGGCTTAGTGATTCGGAGAATTAATAGAGAGATTTTGGATGTTAATTAACCAATTGTAAATCTTACGTACAGCATGTTATTTACCTTTGTGCTTATGTTAGGCACCGTACCCTCATCTAATGGCTATGACAAAATGTTTAGTTAAAAAATTGAAAAAAAATTAAATAAAAAAATTTTTAAAAATCAAATGACGAGTTGGTCGGTCATTTTTTAAAATTTTCTAAAAAAATTATTATTAAAATTTTTAAAAATTATTAAAAATGTCAACTCAGCTGCCATGTAAGTAGGTAACCTGCGAAAATTGATTGTAACCCGCTATTAGGTGAAATTGCATACATTTGAAGTGTACAGTGGCCTAATTGCCCTTTTTTTTTCGTTGATTAACCTAATTGCATTTTCAGGTTACGTTCAGTGGCCAATTTGAACCTTACTAATTAATCAATGGGAATTCTAGTCTAATAAAATCCTTTTTAATTATATGTCAACGAAATTAATTCCACAGTTAGTCCGGACACGGAGGACGTAACACGGGGTGTTACAGATATGTTTATGAGTTAATATAAAATCAAGTAAACATCAGTCTCGTCTTGCATTCAAGATTCATGATGCTTTTTCATCAATTGGTATCAAAACCCGGAGACTTAATTTATTAGTCTATCGATCTGGCTATTTCGTGCTTCTTGAACTCAAGCTTTCAGCGGCTTTTATTGCTTTCATTCATTATATTACTTTGTTCAATCTCACGGTTTGTTGAGTGTTTCAGAATGAAATCGTGTAAAGGTTCTTCCCCATTTAACAGGCGAAAACTATGCATATTGGAAAGCACGCACACGAAACGCATCTAAAAGCTCAGGGAGACGCTGTTCGGCGTTCTGTTGTGACGGGCTGGACTTATCCGAATAAAGCTAGTACGAGGTGGCTGACGTCCACAAGTGGCAAAACCTGAAACTGAATGAACCCAAACTGAAATAACTAATGCTGGAAATAATGATAAAGCACTAGATACTATTTACCAACTAATACATGAAAGTCAATCTCCCATAAGTTGCAGGTTATGGTTCAGCTAAAGGTGCGTGAGAAGCCCTTGAGCCAACCTACGAGGGCAAGAATTTAGTGAAACAATCGACGCTGAAACTAGTAAACAGTCTGACTTTGAAGAACTTCGAATGAGTGAAGAAGAGAACATCATCAGCTTCCATAGCTGAGTGCAAGAATTGGCGAATTGCGCAATGGTCCTTGGTGAACCTTTTTCCCAAGCAAAATAGGTAGAGAAAATTCTGAGATCTCTACCGCCCAGGTTCAGGATGAAGGTCACTGCCATTCAAGAACATGACGGCTGGGAAAATAAGACTGTTACTCAATTAATGAGAAACCTTTAAACATATGAAATGGAAATCCGTACCGATCACACTGAAAAACGAAAAACCTAGCTTTTGCCGCTGAAGAAAACAATGTTGCCTCTGACTCAGATGAACCAGGTGACGATACTGTTGCGTTTTTAACTAAGCAACTTCTAAAATCTTGAAACAGTGTGTCAAAGAATTCCCGCAACAACAAACCACAAAAAGGATCAAATGTCAAATACAACAAAAGCTGGCCTAGGACGGGTTCATCAAATTTCAAATCTTCTGTCTCACATCCAGGGCAATCCAAAGAAAAATCTATCAATAAAGGGATAAAATGCTATGAGTGTGAGGGTTTTGGTCACGTCCAAGCGGAATGTCCCACCTATCCAAGGACGTAAAAAGTCTATGTCGGCCATTACCTGGAGTGAAGACGAACCTGAGTCTGACGCAGCTGGATCTAATGCTGAAGAAATTTCCAGTAACTTTGTAGCATTCACTGCTCGTGTTTCAGCGTCTTTCAGAAGTCAGAACGTGGAGACGTAGCTTATTCAGAAGAAGGCGAATTTGGCTCCGCCGAAGATTTAGATTTACCTGTTGTGTAAACTAACAGCAATGAATACCTGGAATGAATATTTGCGACGTTTTTTGCTTCGGGACAGGAAACCGACAGCGTTCTGTGTCGTGTTTGGCAACACTATCTTAAAGATATTTAACGACCAGGGTATCGTTATATCTTCGACAGACAACACAGAAACAAATAAATATATGAATCTTAGAAACTTTGGGGACTAGCTTTAATTAGAAATTTTTGTTGGAGTGTCAACACATTCGGCCATGCAATGCCTTATATACTACTGCCAACTTTCTTAACAACCTTACCAAAATATTATAGCTTATTTGTTGGTAGCATGAAAGTAGCCACATGAGGAGAATAAATGTCTGAACAAAACTTCTACAAACCACACCTCGCGTGTCGAGAATAGGGGCGCGCGGGTTTTCCCCTTGTTCCCTCTCCATAACACTTCAAGCCTTCTTTAGGGAGTTAAGAATATTAAGGGATGAAGGAACTGGCCAATCAATGTGGGATACTCATTTTAAGCAAATGATTCAAAACGAGTTTCCAATTGAAGCCTTGCCTTTGGATGTTTCCAACAATCCCCCCACACATTCGAAGGTGTAAGGCTTGACGGAGAGCGACTGAGTATAACAATAAGAGCTAGCTTTCATGTCAGTTGTGTAAAACTGAACTGACAAGTAGTGGCACTAAGTAATCCACTATCCCGAGAGTGAACAGAGTCTTGAACTCTTCGGCTAGTTGAATTTTGAACTTATGTGCACCTCGTTAGCTCCGTTCGTTGTACACTTGTATAGTTATTGGATAACCATGTATTAACCCTGTTTTGTCTGTCTCAGCACAGACATTCCACTCCACCGATGTATTTACCGTTGACTGCCAACGGCGTGCGGATCTGATTTACAGTCTGCTTATAATGCGGTCTTTTCCATGATTTCGGTTTGACCACCGAGGTGGTTATCCATCTGCAATTTCTCACCTCATTGGCCTTTTAAGCCCATCTCCCTTGATGTATCAAGGATAGCCTTCGATTTAGGCCTTTCGTGAAAGGATCAGCTATATTCCTTTCAGATCTCACAAACTCCATTGTGATTACCCATTCAATATTAACTGCCGTACAGACTCATGTCTGACTCTAATGTGTTTCTTCTTTCCATTGTAGACACTATTTTTGGCCACACAAATAGCAGTTTGAGAATCACAATGAATGGTACGGCGGGAGCAGGACTCCCCCACAGGCACGTCTGCCAACAGATTTCTTAGCCATTCGGCCTCTTGGCTAGCCAGATCTAAAGCTTATGAACTCTGCTCTCCATAGTTGATCTGGCTATGCACGATTGTTTGGTTGATTTCCCAAGACACAGCGCCCCCACATAGTCGTTGAACACACTATCCACCTTTGGAGCTGACATCATCACTTCCGTTTACCCAGTTCGCATCACAGAACCCTTCTAGCACAGCTGGGTATCCTTTGAAGTTGAGACCCCAGTCTAAGTGCCTCTTTTAAGAAACCGGAGTATCCTTTTTAGTGCGTCCCAGTGAGGGCACCAGGGTTATGAGTGAAACGACTAAGTTTATTCACGGCAAATGCAATGTCGGGACGTGATATAGTTCATCAAGAACATTAGACTCCAATTTACCTTTTTGCATATTTTTCTTGAAACATGCCTGACTCCATGTTCTTCAAGTAGTTTGACACTAGGATCGTAAGGAGTCTTAGCCGAACAACATCATAACTGTCAAACTTTCTTCAGAAGTTTTTCTGTGTAGTGACCTTGGGATAGAAGGTAACCTGTATTGGTTTTTGTGACTTTTATCCCGAGTATCCATCGGCTTCTCCTAAGATCCTTCATTTCAAACTGTTGACATAGAGTTCGTTTGGTTTCGTTTATAGCCTCAATACTTGAGCTAAAATCAACATGTCATCCACATAGAGACAAATTATTACAATGCTGGATTTGGACCTCTTTTGAGTAAAACAGGCATCATGACCGGTTAGTCGTGTAGCCTTAGGTCCATTAAGGTCTTGTGAACTTTTCATTCCACTGCTTGGGGGCCTGTTTTAGGCCATAAGAGATCTTTTTAATTTACATTACCTTTCCTTCTTTGCCCTGGATCAACACAACCAGGTGGTTTTTCCATGTAGATCTCTTCTTCTAATTCACCCATTGAGGAATGCAGTTTTTACGTCCATTTGGTGAACTATCAGTTGTGTAAAGAAGCCAATGCAAATAGAACTCGAATGGTTCCCACTTTTGTCACTGGTGAGTATGTGTAAAAATAATCCTCACCGAATCTCTGTGTAAAGCCTTTGGCTACTAGCCTGGCTTTGAACCTTTCAATAGACCCATCTGGTCTAAGTTTTCTTTTGAAGATCCATTTGCAGCCAATTGGCTTGCACCCTTTGGGTAGTTCTACCAACTCCCAGGTGTGGTTGGACTGAATAGAGTCCAGTTCACTTTTGATGGCTTCTTTCCACAGAATGGAATCGACTGACTGCATTGCTTCTTTAAACGTTTTTGGTTCTTCTTCCAATACTAATTGGCACACAAACTGATCACACAGTTCGTTTAAATCTTTTAGTTCCGTGACATATGTTATGAAGTCAGAACCAAAATTCTTCTCTATCCTGGGTCTTTTGCTTCTTCTGGGCTCATCCAAATTGTTAGTAATGCGAGGAAAATTGGCATTATCATTTTGACACAAAGTATCAACTGGTGAGACTAAGCATATTTTAAAGGAAAGATATGTTCAAAGAATGTTGCATTTCTTGATTCACACATAGAACGGTTTTCTAGACACATAAACCTATATGCTGCACTATTCTCGGCATATCCAACAAAAATAGCATCAAAGGTTTTGGGTCCTATGTTGGACCTTTTCAGGGATGGTAGACCCACCTTAGCCAAGCATCCCACACCTTAAAGTGTTTCAGGTTCGGGGCGTGCCCTTTCCACATCTCATTAAGGGGTTTTTTCGAACCCTTTATGTGGGACTCTATTTAAAAATGTGGTTCGCCGTTAGAAAAAGCTTCCCCCACAGTAGAGTCTGGTGCCCCAGAACTGATCAACATTGCGTTAATCATTTCTTTAAGGGTTCTAATTTTTTCCTTTCTGCGATGCCATTTTGTTGGGGAAGAGTAAGGTGCAGTTACTTCATGGATTATACCCGAAGTTTCACATAAGGTTTTTTAGCGATAAAGATTCATACTCTCCACCTCTGTCAGAACGAAGCCTCTTTATTTTCAAGTTTAACTGATTTTCTACCTCAGCTTTAAAAATCACAAATTTGTGTTCAGCTTCATCTTTTGTTCTCAAGAGGTATAGTTTTGTAAAAGAGAATAGTCATCTATAAAAGTTATATAATACCGTTTTCCACCTTTACTTTCAGTGGTTTTAAAATCCGCTAGATCAGAGTGAATCAATTCAAGTATAGATGAAGTTCTATGAGTTACAGCAGAAAAGGGGCTTCCTAGCAAATTTTGCTTCAGCACAAGTTTCAACATTGGGAGCATGCATCATTAGACAAGTTTGGCAACATATTCAGGCTTTTTAATCTATTTAAGCACTTTGAGCCAACGTGTCCTAATCTACCATGCCACAAATTAACTGAAACAGTAATATAAGCCGAAGGGGAAGCATTATTCTTATTGATAGATTCTGGTCCAATTTACAGATATGTCTAACACAAATAATCCCCCCGTAGATACCCTTTTCCGAGAAAAGTCCCACACGAGTCATAACCAATCGGTCTGACTCAAGGACAATTTT